>VWZT01009476.1:181600-222637 GCA_013397055.1 Pachycephala philippinensis | reverse complement strand
GAGAGCTTTGTGCACCCTCTGTCCTCGTCCCTAGTGTCAGATTATTATTTATAATTATCAAATATGTTTTTGTCTCCCCCTCCCCCCCTTAATTTTACAAGTGACTCCCCCTCCCTGCTCAGTGCAGATCTGCCTTTCCATGGTGGGCGTGTGGTCCTTACTGATTTCTGGCGGCCAATGTGTAAAAGATAACGATCCTCTTCTGAGAGATTGAAAGAAAAACATCTTGGTCCGGATATATTCTGTTTCCTGTGAAAGGGGAGAGGTGGCTACATGTGTCCCGGGTGTCCTGAGGAGGAATTCACTGATAGTTGGGAAGTGTTTGGATAGAAAGTACTGGGGTTAGTTTGTTTGGTTTTTTTTTTTTTTTTTTTTAAGGTTACTTTGTTACCTGTAAAGAAAAATATTTCTCGTTTCTGTATCCTCCCGGCTCAGGGTGGTTTTTGGTACCTGAAGTTGTCAGTTTGTTGACTTTTCTGCTTTCCCCCTGAAGCAGGTTTCCAGTTTTCACTTACAAATGTGATACAGAACATAGGTATAAAGCGAAGCCCTGTCAAAGCCTTTGTCCCACAGAGACCTGTCTTATTTGAACAAATGTGGTGTGGGAGAAGGGAAGGCAGGGTTAGTAGCCTTTGCCTTGTGTGGTTAATGTTACATGAATCTTTATTTTCCTCTTCTAAAAAGATGGAAGATTGTTTGGCAAAGAAAATGGAAATCACGGTTTCAGAAGCTGAAAAACGGACTGGGAGGAATGCCATGAACATACAAGAAACGTACACTGCTTACCTCATTGAGACTAGGTGGGTGATGAGAGCTCACTCTCAAGAGTACACGGATGTGCCATTCTAAACAGATTTTCCCTCCTTCCACCCCTAAAAATAATCAGGTACAGTTGATGAGAGGATTTAGCTGTTTTGTGCTTTGTTATGTGGTTATCAACCCACTCTGGAGGATCTTTTCCTGTGAAAATTTGGCAGCTGATTTCCAGTTCAGTACTAGCACTGGTGTTGTGTAACTGTGTACTGTAATTCTTCATTTGGAGCTGGGTGGAAAAATTGTGTTTGAAGGTTGTTGCATTAATATGGTGTCAGCAACTGCTTGGTTATTTCTTGGACATAAGTTGGACAAATTTATACATGTGTTTGTGAGATTGTGTGGGAGAGAGGTCTAAAGTAACGGTTAGTCTTGCTTGAGATGACAAGAAAGAGAAGTCTCATGACTTATGTCATGTGGTCAAAATTTATTGCTCAGCTTATATTTGAAGTGTTTTGCTTGATCTGATTACCACATACTCCTTGTAGATGGTTTAAGGGTTAGAGTTAGTTAACTATTTCCTTTCTTCACACTAGCTTGAACTTTCACTGGGGAACTTACTGCTCTCAATCTCCTTGTGTTAACAAGATTACTGCTACTGGTATGATAAACATTCTCAGTACCACAAACACAAAACTTCAAGTACTGAGTTGTGAGCAAAGCTTTAAAATCTCTTCTAACTTACTGTTACTTCTCAAACAATCACAGATGACTCCTATTATGCAGGATCATATTATTCAGCTGAAACAAGAATTTCAAAATTAGGCTTTATTAGGAGTTTTGTTTTGCTCTTCTTTATATTACTGGTTTTAACCTTTGGGCCTTGCCTTTGAAATGATCTGCTGTACAAAGAAAACCTTCTGAAACGAAGCAGTTGTATTTTGCAAAGGCTCTGAAGAGTTCAAATTGTAATACTGTCACGTAAGCCTTCTATCTGCTAGTTAAAAGGCTTCTTTGCTTGTTTAACTGTTGGACACACCAGTCACACTGACTGCAGGCCTCCTGGGATAAGTTTGCTATATTATTGCTAAACTTAAAGAACAAAATCCGAAATAGACATGTATTTTTCAAATATTGTAACTCTTTGACAGTTGCTCAGATGCTTAAAAATACTTTTACGGTGTATTGGTATTAAAGATCACACCTTCTCATGTAAGTAGTGTTATTTTTATTGTAATGATATTTCTGAAGGAAAAGAGAAGAAAATTGGAATCAGCAGGGCCTAACTGTGATACGAAGTGTACTCTGGGGACAGATTTATGCAGGCCCAGAACATGCTGACTGCATCTCCTTTTCCAGTCATCCTTGCATTACTTTAGATTTGCTCCCACTGGTCTTTCCCAGTTGTTCTTTCGTAGTGGCAAAACTGTACTTTGCTGGCCAGATTGTGTTCTTTCATTAAGATTTATTTTACTGCGTGGTCAGCAAGTACCAAGACCAATTACATGTTTGTCACAGAGCTATTGAAAATGTGGGTTTGTCACATCTCTAATAAAATAGCTTCTCTATTCCTTTTGCTGAGTAGGCAAAATTTCTTGCATAAATATAATTGGTAGCTATTAAACGTGCTTCCTGCTGAGCCTGTAGCTGTAGGTGGGCTTCACAGTAATTTGTCTGTGGGTAATAAGATATTTTGTAGCTGAAAAATAAAACTGTTTATAGTAATATAAAGGGAAGACCACTTAATAATAGTTGCATTATGTTTATGTGAGCTGGGGTTCCACCATTACTGCTATCTAGGATTTAATTTCAGTTTCAATTGAGGAATTCTATCTGGGTGAATAAGAGACACAAGATGGATACGATTACGACCGTAGTATATTTGTTATAGAGCAGGAGCTGAATGCTTAAACCTTTAACACATAAGTTTCACTGGTGCTGGTGAAAATGTTTTCAAAATGCAAGTGATGGTGTTACTTTTTGTTTTTAAAATGAAAAGATTTATTGCTATGCTCACATTTTGGTGTGACTTTTGTTGATTTTTTTTTTTTAATGTGATATTATACCTTGATGTAGATATATTTCTTTGAGACAAAACAAAGTCCACTGCTGTAGACTGCAGAGCCTCAGCAAATTCTGAAGGCTGTGCTTCCTGAAAGAATCTTCTTGGTTTACACCTTTCTGCATTAGCTAATTCGATTTTTTGTGGTGAGCTATTTCCATTCAATCTGTCGTGACGTCAGTTTGTTTCACAGCTTGTGTTAAACTGTACAGTTATTTAAAAATAAATCAATTTTTATAGTCTCCCTGTGAGAACAGAGGTCACTTCTACTTATTTGTGGGAAATGGCATTAAGGCAAGTACAAATTCTTAGGGTGTGTAGCTAAATATTCCTTCTTGAGATGTGCTCAACGTATCGCTTGCTTTCTATAAGGTAAGTAGCAAATATCCAGGACCTCACTTAAACCCAGACTTGCTTGTTAGAATTTTAGCCAGCTGTGTTTTATATCAGAGTCTGCATGAAACTACAAGAACTCAGGTAGAATAAACCCCTGAATCTGACTCCTGGCCTTGTACCTGTTATTTTTCATGACAGAGCTGAAAGTCAATCAGAATGCAAAGCATCTCTAAAGTGCTCTGTAGTATTTTTAATTATAGGACATACAGGGAATGCTTTTTTTTCCACCCTGTTCTCCTTTAAAGTAAACAATATCTTCTGTAGTAGTAGGACACTTCCATTTAGTTCACTTTGCTTTCATCCCTGCTGACTTTAAGATCTGTAGCCTGAATCTGTAGCCTAAAATTTCATTTCTAGTCATCAAACGTATGATGTGTATTTTTTTTTTTTGTTTTGTTTTAAATGTGGCTTTAGGAGAAAGTAGCTCAACATTATATAGCCTGGTATCTAACTACTTATTAGCAGGATCCCTGGTTTCCAGCCCTACTAGCCTTCACTTCCTCTTGCAGTAATTTGACAAGGGGGTTCAGTTTACTTCCTTTTTACTCCCCCAGTATGGCTGGGAAGTTACTAGTCTTATTTCTGTTTTCAGTATTTGGAAAGTTTTTCAATACTTAAATGTGATGTGAGTGATACCTGCTTCTCTCTTAAGACCTTGGATTGCCCATCCAGAGTGTGAGAACTCCTAAAGAAAGTTTCTGTGCAGAAATGAACTTGGAAATCAGTATCTGGCCAGGCCACAGTTCGGTGATGGCAGTGCTGCATTGTGGGATTTCAGGAGTTTTTCCTTTGTTACATTTTGTTGAGTACCCTTCTCAAAGTTTCTGGTTTCACACTGGGCTAGGTGAAAAGCCCAGGCTTCGGTTTCCTGGGAAGAGGCAGAGGATGAATACCCACAGGGGTTATGTTGTGTTCTGATAAAACAGCAAAGGGCAGATTTTGGCCAATGGGAGTCAGGAAGATTTGTCCAAAGTACTCCAAAGGAAATATGAGGGAAAAAGTCTAAATTCAGCATGAGCTTTAAACAGGGGAGAGTTGGGAGGTGAAAGAAGACAAAGGATTTGAGAACTTGGTTTTCTGTTGGTTTTTACTTGATTGATACTATGAATTATTCATCTGCCTAACAAATGTATGTTTTAGTTAAATACAGTAAACTGGGTGGCAGTGTAAAAAAACCCAAAGAATCACCTGGCTGTGAAAAATCTGGCAAGAGAAGTGTCTCCTTGTCATACAGCTTGCCAGGTAGAAGAGCAGTTATTAGACATCAGCTGCCTGAGAGGCCTGACTACAGAGACTTTTTCTAAATAGCTGGTGGAAAAAGTTGCCCATCCCTCTGGAATGGTGTTCCTCTGCACAGGGAGTGAACCTTGCCCACTACGGGGAGTGGAAGTGTCACTTCTCATACACTGTAAGGTCAAAGGCTGAAAGCAAAGTTACTGCTTCTGCCACTGAAGAGGTGATTGCTTTTACAAGGAAATAAACCCGTGTATTTCCTTCTTGTCTGATTTAGTACTCCTCAGCCATTCGTCTTTTTATTGCATTCAGAGTTGTTTAATGGCTCATTTAAGATAATTAGTTTTAAATGGGAAGTGAGAAGAGGTTAATTAGATGGACTAAAGTTTTCACACTGACACTTTGAATTAAGGCAAATAAATGAGACATGGAGTAATGTAATCTTCGAATTGGCTATGATAACATCAGTTATAAACGTAAAAGCTGAAGGTTTCAATTTTGTCTTTTTAATTTTTTCAGGCAGGTTGGTTCATTCAATGAATAACTTGCATTGTTAAAAGTGTACTTAAAGGGGAAACATATGGTTTTTCTGCCTGAAGACTGTACAAGTATTATATTGTGTTTTTAGAACCAAAACAAATTGAGAAGTTTGACTGAATGTCAACAAGTGATTATAATCTTAATTGAAACTGGTCCACAGTACTTGCATTTAATGGGGGAGTTCATAACGTGGTCTAAAAAATTAGATGGTAGTGAAGGTATTAAGTGTAATGAGTACCTTTGTGGATTTCTACTTCCTTTCTGAAATGGTGTTCCTGGGGAGAAATGCTCTTGTAATTGGTGATATTTTATGACCTCATATGTAACCAGGTGGAGACATTTTTGGTGTGATTGAAAAAAAAAAGATTTCTCTCATCTTGGTTGCCTGTCCCAAATCCGTCCGTGCAGTTTCAAACTCTTATTACCTCATTTAAAAGGTAATCGTGCTGACACAGGCTCCTAACTGAGGGCTGTGCAGTGCTTTCCCACCACAGCTTTGCAAAGAACTTTGCTGCTCCCCTCCTTTACCCAACTCTGCAGCATTGTGTGCTCTAGAGAGCACAGTCTGGGAGCTTTACTGTAAGCCTGGGTGTAAGGGTTAATCTGAAACTGATATTAATAATTTCAAAATGTCTTAAATGTAGTCAAACCAATTAATTAAAGAAGCATGGCTTCTTTGTTAGGTGCTGTATAGGTGCCCTCCTGATGAAGATAAAAGCTATAAAAGGCAGTGTTTGCACTTCTGAGACAGTGAGAATAAATGCATGTTAGAATAAAGGAAACAAGTATGATCTGAGATGAGAATAATGTCAGGCTGCTTAACACAGACTACAGTGAGGAGTTGTATCAGATGCTGTCTAGTTAAGAGAGAATAAACTACAGAGGCAGGTTTGACCTTCAAGATCCTCTGGTAGTAATTTAATCTTTTTCTTCAGGGTATAGCGTGAGGTTTTGTGTCCCTCACAAGGGTTGTTAAGCATGATTAACTTAGACTGAGGGAAGCCTAGCTGTTGTCCACAGATCTGCTTTGTCAGAATAAATTGACAGGAGGCTTTAGATGTAATAAACTTCCTTAGTGTCTTCAGTGTGGGCAGGGAAGATGCAGTGAGTGGTATGAACTGGTCTGGCAGTCTGCTTACTTCCTCCTGGAGTTCTTGAGGCCCTGTGTGGGCATAAAATTTCGAGTAACAAGGTAGTGGTTTGTGCTGATGTAGGACTAGGCTTCTCAGTAAAGCTGTGGTCCTTTCCTGCTGAAGTGCTATTCTCCCAAATGACCTTTTAAAATTTTTGATTAATATTTAGTTTTCTGCTTAATGTATGTGGACTGAGATGTTACTACTATGTTTTTTGGTTTTTTTTAAATAACTGATGGGTTCTTATTAATTGTAACAAATACAAAGCTGATAAGCAGGCATGTTCAGAAAGGGCTTAATTTTTTTTTTTTTTGCAGTTAAGGCTCAACACGGTCTTTGCTGCTCCTACTTTCTAATTAACTCTGCAAAACAATTACAGAGCATTATAAGCATAATTTAGAGTGGACCATTCTCCTGTCAGAAGGCTGGCACAGCACCATCTGTATCTGCGGCACAGATGGGTCCTCCTGGGATGTAGCTGGGTTCTCAGGGCAGTCCTGGCCTGTGTTTTTCTTGTCTCCCTGTTTATGTTTGCTTGTGCAGCCTGTTCTCAGGCAGGGTCTCCATAATGCTATCACGTATTGATGGCAGCAGCCTTGCTCAAGGGTTGACCATAACCCCTGTGGAAGCAGTGCTCTTTAACCCCATGGTGTAAGTCAGCACAGCTGGTTGGTAGGCTGCTGAAGCTGAAGATAAAAAGGATCTGTAATGCTCAAGTACTTTTATGTGTCTTGAATGGCCAGATTGTTCACCAAACCCTGCTGGGAGTTTCTCCTCTAGGAATGTAATGTTTGTGCCTTCAGCTTTTGACTAAACAATTAATCTTTTGAGGCATAGTAGCTCAATTCCTTATCTATTCAAATTTACCTCTTACTCATCAATAGTTCAATCACTAGATACCTGCTTTGAGCTGAAGTGTTCTTGAAATATTTAAATGGTGCAGCAGTTAGTGTGGGGAGGAATGCTGCACAGCCTGTCATTCCAGGCTAGGCTGAGCTTACCCTCTTCAGAACTCAGTATTTGCAGGTGCAGCTTCATTGAATTAAAATACTCTAATAGGGAAGAATTCTGTGGGATGCTGGCAGTGTGAATAGTGGCTGTCAGCAGTGTGCTCACCTTTTTCTCTTGAGTCGCTCTTGAATAATTTTAATCTGCAGCACTTTGTGTTGAAAGCTATGAATTTATCCTGTTTTTTTCTTAGTTGTGAAGTTTCTTTTCCCCTACAAATTCAGTCACCTGGAATAAATGTTCTTTCCCCAATGCACGGGTAGATACATAAAAATTGTTCCAACTTACTAAGTTAAAAAAATATCTTTTGCATTCTTCTGTATGACATTATTTTCACCTTAAGATGTAACTAAACCAAAGTATATAGCAAGACTATTCCTCTGTAATGAGAGTTCACAAATAGAGGCATCTCGTATTTTGTTTAAATGTATCAAATAATTGGGGCTGCTTTGGAGTGGGATTGTTTGTTTTTCAGTAAGATCATTAGAAATCTGACCTTGTAGGTTAAGAATAGCTTAAAAATTATCAGTAATTCGTGTGCTACTTAGATGTTTTAAAACTTCAGAAAGTCCTTATGAATTCAAGAACCGTAAAGCCTGACTTTTGATGGAAAAAATAATGTAGCACTCTATTCTACTGAGTACCACATGAGTAACTTAATTGTAGTTCATAACTTATTGTGCCCAGATCTGAGTTCTCCAGCACCAGAAGGATGTGGACTTAGTGAAGCAAGTCCAGTGAAGGGCTGTGAGGATGATTATGGGCTTGGATTGTCAGACCTGCAGGGAGAGGCTGAGAGAGATGGGCTTGTTCAGCTTGTGCAAGAGACAGCTGATTTTAGCAGTTGTGGATCAATATCTGGTGGAGAGGTAAAGAAGATGGAGTCAGACTCCTTCTGTGATGCAGAGAGAAGGCAAAAGGCAGTGGCCACAAATTCAAACGTGGGAAATTTCATTTAAAAGTAAGAAACCCTCTTTATTGTGAGGTTTGTCAAACATGGGAATGGGTTGCTCAGTATGGTGGTAGTCTCTGTCCTTGGAGATACTCAAAACCCAACTGGATGTGGCTCAGAACATCCTGCTTTGAGCAAGGGAGTTGGATCGCAGACATGCAGAGGTCCCTTCCAAACTCAACAGCCAGTACTGTTCCATGTAGGTTTGTGCCAGTGCTTTGTATGCTAATTAGTCACTTAAATGAAGAACTAAAGTAGATATAGACATCACTGTTTTCTGTTAAGTGCCTTGTGTGAATTCTCTCTCTGTGTTTATTCTGGCATACGCTAACTGCCAAGAAGTGTTACTACCCAATGCTTATTTTATGATATTGCAAAGTATTTCTGTTGCTTTGAATGTCTTGTGTGAAAAATTATTTTTCTCGTCAAGTTTTTTATTGCTTTCCAATCCTACAATATTCGATGATTTCTCCTTTTATAGTAACATAAAATCCTTTATTACCTTGCTAGGTCATGTTGGTTTTAAGTCTTCAACAAATTTTTCAGACGCATCAATTTTGTATCCTCTTGCTCTAGCTAGTTTGTTAAATTTTTAGTCCTTAAATATAGAAATATGTCACTTTGAACAAAAAAAGAAAATTGGAAGTGTTTTGAAATTTGCTCTTTTTCTAAAAATATCCTTTAAAATATCTTAATATTTTTAAAGTTATATTTGTAACTGTATCAATTTTTAAAGTTATATTTGTAACTATAACAATTTTTATCCTTTGAAGTGAAGACTTTCCCACTGAATAGTAAATTTCTTACAATACTCTGTATCCTTCAGGTACTCATGAAATTTTACTGACTTTGAACCTAACACTGTTCCAGGAGAAACTGGGCTGTTTCTGTAATGATGTGGACTAAGTCACGTGTGTGACTCTTTGCTTGATTGTGACCTACCTGTTTTTGCTTTTGATGTGTAAGTGCATTGACTTTCCCTGTGTTCCTAGAAAATTCAACTGCTATCAGGCAGAAATTATAAGCATTTTTAAATTAAGTACGTAGACATGAAATTAATTAAGGTTGCTTTAGGTTATGGGCAAGTCATGCAGGAATCACTACTATTCTTGGGGCCTTTGCTATAATTGCACTGATGGTTTGAGGGAGTAGGTGATAGCTCAGTAATGTTCAAATCTGCTGCTTTATCTTTCAGAGCTGTTGAGTCCCAGAGCGAGGGACAATGTGTCCCTATGGACTCCCTGTGGCGACGTTACAGTGAATTCGAGTTGCTGAGGAATTATTTGTCAGTTACCTACCCACATATTGTTGTTCCACCTTTGCCAGAAAAAAGGGTAAGGAAACCGAAACTGTGGCTTGCTTTGTTTTGTTTGTTTTTTCATTTACTGTTGACACTCTTCTGTTTAACTAGGCTGACTTTGTTTGGCATAAGCTATCAGCAGATAATATGGATCCAGATTTTGTGGAAAGAAGAAGAATTGGTTTGGAAAACTTCTTGTTACGTGTGGCTTCACATCCTGTTCTTTGCCAAGACAAGATCTTTTATGCATTTTTAACGCAGGTATAGTAAAGCTATTTCTAAATGCATTATTTAGTGCCTATTTATTTAAGATAATGTCCTTTTGATCTTCTTCCTTTCTGTTAACCCATAGCTTATTCTATGTCAGGAGGAAGGATAGACAATGTGAATAAACTTGGAGGTGGAAAAGGCTTGTCCAGCTAAAAGCTTCCTATCAGCACACTGCATTTGTACAGTTGCCCTTCTAATGTACCTTAGGACTTTTTTTCCAGTCAAGTTATAAGGCTCCTAAGAGAGAATTTCCACCTCTTTGGAGCCTAATGCATGTTGGTTGGGAAAGCTTCCATAGGGCTAGAGCTGAACTAGTTAGTGTGGTATACTGCTGACTGCAGAGACAGCACTGTCTTCCAATGTGCTCTTTGGATATCCATGGTTTCTTTATCCTTGTGGTTTGGATCATGATCCATTCATGCGTCGTGGTCCAAAACTGGTACAACACATTGTCACAAAAGTTATGGTCCAATTGTCAGCTTTAGCATTGCATTCTGCAGCTTTCAACTTTGGGAGGTATTGGATGGTTCTTTTTTCTGTGCTTTGATGAGAGATTCCCAAATACTGGACTGAGCAGCTATGTTTGCCACAGCAGAGTACAGTATGTAGGTGAACCAATGTATGGGAGCTAAAACAGTGGAAAACCAGCCAGTACAGCTGAGCCAGGTGATGGGATGCACTGCAAACTGTTGTCACCTGTATGTTCTCTGCTCTCTGCCTTGAGCCACACAGCTCCTTGGAGGTGCTGGTAATCTCATAGGCAACAGATGATAGCTACTCTTCTTTCTAAAGAGCTAAACTACTTCTTTAGATGAAGCTGTGTGGCTTCTGCCTCTGGCTGATAGATTGAGGTAATTAAGTAGTGAAGAGAAGAGGGTTTTGGGGGGAGATTAGTATGTAAGCACAACATAATGATTGGTTATTCTTAACCCAGATTCTTGAAAAGACATGGGCAGGGTAACTGAGGCAGAAGCCAGGCATACTGGAGAAGCTCCTTTGATATAGGCTCTCATAGAGGCTTGCAAAAGCTGCAGCACTCTTAAATCATTCTAACTGAACATTCTTCTCTTGTATTTTTAGGAAGGTGGATGGAAAGAAATGGTGAATGAGACTGGATTTCAGTTGAAGGTAATTTCTGTAATTGTTTGTCTCATGATTGCTGTGACACAGACATACTCCAGCAAATGTGTTTTAGACTATATATGAAAGGATGTTTGCTGTAAGAATGAGTTAAAGGCATTGCTTTATGAATACTTGTTATTACAGAAAACAGTGATGTTCTTGGCATGTGATAGGTAGGATTGCATTTAAGTTGTCTAGTAGGCTTGTTATGTGCGTATGTAATTCTGCAGGTAATGTAGAAGTATGATCCTTATAAGCTTTAAAAGTAATGAACTTGAGCCCACAGCAGTGGGGTTTTGTGTTTTCAGTTTAGTTTAGCATTTTTAAAGGTGAGTGTCAGATTTAGTCTGGTAAGAGGTGCAAGGTGTCAAAAAAAGGTAAGCAAAGAGGTCTGAATTGTAGGACTTCTTTGGAAGGAGCAGTTGGTGAAAGGAACTAAGACAGAAGGATTTGGTGCCCCTTAACTGTTTAACAGAATGTGTCTTGAAGTAATACTATCCCCATTGACATCAGCGAGTTCATGGCTGGGTAAAGTGGTGGAAGACTTGCAGGAATAAATGATCAAAGGTCGTGTGTCTGTACAGGTCAAGAATCTGAGAAGCTGATAGATTGCTGGGCTGTGTCTGGAAGAATTACTATATGGGGACAAATACTGAGCTTTTTGTTTCATTGTAATGTGATCTGCTCTCATGGAATCACAACTGAAAACTAGGTGGATTATGAAGAATTATTCTAAATAGTGAGAGCTAAAGAAAATCGCTGGTGCTCTTATCCTCAGTGTCCAAGGGGCTTTGATACTGACACTTACTGTTGATAAGTTAACAATAATTCCCTTCCATCACAGTTGGGTTTGCATACTTCTAGTATTCATAATGCAAACAATGTAAAGCTCTGAAGCTGCATACACTCGTAAGAGTTCAGAATGTTTGTACTGTCAGAGTGTGTTCAGGAGAGCACACAGTGGTGTGTTTATGGAATAAAACTCATAGCAGAATGCTGAGAATATTTGCCTTCCTGAAACCACATTGTAGATTAAATGAGAGATGAGCAAGCCTTGTTTTCCTTCTAGATTTGATTGTGTATGTTTTCCCTTTTACAGTTCCAGTTTCCTTAGGAGAGAAAAATAACTTTTTCAAAAGCCTGGTAAAAAGAATCTTCCCTTTATTCTACGTCTGAAGTATAAACCCTCAATATTTAGCACTACACTGGAAGGAAAACTTCTATTCAGTGCATGTTTTAGACTGGAATCAGACCATTTGTTTATGTTTCTGCTGCCTCTGCTGCATTTAAGCAGGATGTGTCTTTTGTCTGAGAGGGTTTGAACCCTCCAACTAAACTTTAAATTAGGAAGTAATGCAGTGTAGCATGCTATAGCTGAATGTTGATGTTGGAGACTTTGTTTATTCTGCCAGCTGTATCATTAAATCATGCCTTTCCTGCTTCCTAACCCCAGCACTTAATTTTATATTTAAGGAATTTGTCACTTGGGATTTTAACCCTTCCTGTAGGAAAGAGAAAATTCCCATCTCTCTTTAGTTTACATAAATGATTATAGGATCATAGGAGGCATTAACTGTCTGAAAACTCCTCAGCTGTACCTCATTTGATGGGTGGTTCATCTCTAAAATGCTTGTGTGTATTACTCTTAAATCAATTTTAAGACTAGACAGATGTTTTTCTAGAAGCCTGAATCTGGTGTAAATGCTCAAAAGTGGTGTGTGAGAGTTACTGTGCTGCAGTTGGCAAGAAGGAAATAGCCCTAATGACATGGTTGAGCATTGTCAGGATCGTGCTTCCTGCCTGACAGTGCTTGTGTGAACTTACTGAACTCTTCCTTCAGAGCACTACGTGTGCCTGTGACAAAAGACAAACACTTGCCCTGTAACTGTAGAGTAGGATCTTGTCCTTTCCAAGTGTAAAGCTGTTGGATGTGCATGTGCCCCAACAGACTGAAATGGCTTTGGTGCCTGCTGTTTCAACATAAATACAGTGTTTTGTGAAATAGCTGCTTAGAGTGAAGGACTCTGATAATGTCAGTGTATCTAGGTGATGTTTGTGCTGTGGGAGAATGTGTGAGGAGTACCTGCAGGTGTGTGTGAACAACCCAGAACATAACTGCCTTGTGTATTGACTTGTTGGGGTATAGCAGGGGAGATCCAAGACTATACAGGCCTCAGAAGTGCTCTGAATAATCATAAAGGCTGGGACTTGGAGCTCCTGCAGTGTTTTGTGTTCCTTGTGCTATCTGGGACATGCTTCCCCATGCTGCCTTATCTTCCCTTTGCAAGATATTCTTAGAGAAGTGTCACATGCAGTGGTGGCAATGAACCTGCTTTCTCCCAATATTAGTCAGTCTTAGTCTAGAGGGTTTTGTTCTCTTACCTTTTGGTTTGTGGATTATGTTTTGTTTTGGTGGTTTGGTCATTGGAAGAACAGCTGAAGTTAACCTGACTCTGCCACCAGTCCACCCACCACTAAACCATGTCCTGGAGTGCCACATCAGCATATCTGTTAAACACATCCAGGGATGGTGACCCCATCACTTCTGTGGGCAGCCTGACAATCCTTTTGGTAAAGAAATTTCTCCTGGCATCCAATCTGAATTTCCCCTGATGCAACATGAGGCCAGTTCCTCTTGTCCTATTGCTTGTTATGTGGGAAAAGAGACCAACCTTCACCTCAGTACAACCTCCTTTCAGGTGATTGTGGAGAGCAATAACGTCTCCCCTGAGCCTCCTTTTCTCCAGGCTATGTGTGGGTTATTTTCTGCTCAGCCTAAAGGCAGTGGGAGGTGAAAGACTGTGCCTGTCTTATCTGTAGAGGCTATTGCAAGGCCCCTAAAGGAAGGACTCTGTTCTTGTTTTGGGAAAACACTGTGTTCCCTTCAGTGCGAAATTCAAAATAGCTCTTCAAGCTCGGAGTTTTCTGTTACAGACACAAAATATTCTTTTGTCTTACACCAGCACTAACAACTGCTGAAGTAACTTACTGCTTGTAGCTGTGGCACAGCCTGTTAGCTAAAGGGGTCCACTATAGGAAATCTATACACCTTGCAAGGTGTGCTGATTGATTTTCCTCTTACTGAAGAGAAGGATGTTTTGATCAAAAGTAAACTCCAGCCATTTACCCACAATTGGAGTTTTTCCTTAGTATAGATGAGCCCTGAGTGAGCTGTGTGTAAAATGCATTATAGAAATGAAGAGTTGTGTTGTGGACCTCTGTGGATGAGGCTGAGCTCTCTAATCTGTGTTGGTGTCTTATTAGGAGTAAATACCCATTGCACAGTTTAATATTCAAACTGGAAAAAAACCCCTCCATCTCCTTAGAAACATTCAATACTACTGTTGCAGTTATTGGTAAACCAACATCTCAAAAACTAAAGCAGTCAATTAGCTTTTTAATTAGGTATTGAGCTTTATTCTGTAGAGATTTATATATGCTCTACTACAGAGAAGAACATTGCATTAAAAATGGCTCTGTTCTGATATACAAATTACATATTTTCTGTAAAGCAAGTCATAAAATAGGAGAACACCATATATAAGATTTTGATTTCACTGGGGAACTGTTCCTGGTAATAAAGAGCATATAGAGGTCACTCTACCACTGGTTTTATTTGGTTTGAAAAATATAAAATAGCTTGTCCATATGGTCTTAAGTTACCTAATTGCTTCATCTAAAAAGAATGTGGGGTTGTGTATCTTAACTCCATGATTTGTGCAGCATTTTAAGAAGGGACTATTTTTGTGGGACTTGGATTATACCAGCTTTATTTTAGTGGTTACTGTTTACATCATATTCACAAAAATAGCTTAGTTTTTTGACTTTTTAATATCTGACATTCAGGGCAGCTGGTGTCAACTTGTTTAATGTTTGAAGATTTAAATATGCCGTGAAGGCAGGACTTTTTTCTAGTGGTGCTGCCAGAAGGCTGAGATTTTTTTGTCACTGAAATTTAATTGCATTAAATTAACAAAGCTTTTTTTCCCCTTTTTCAGGCAGATTCCAGATTAAAAGCTCTTAATGCAACATTCAGAGTGAAAAACCCAGACAAGTAAGATTCCACATCCTTCTTCCCTCCCTTTCCCTTTTTCAGTTACAGCTATTACTTCAGGTGACAGAATATTCTATCTCTTTAGTATAAATTCAGAAAAGAAAAATTATCTTTCTGCACTTCAAATCTTAACAGAAGCTCAGTAAAGAGGTAGTGTGAAAAGATCTGATAAATCCTGCTTGCAAAGCAGGAAGCATTCAGAAAAATTCCATGACTTTATGTAAAACAAGTATTCCATTTTAGCTAGACTAACACAAAGGGACAAAAAAAAAACCCCAAAACCAGACTCAGAAAAAGAACCTCTTAATATTTGTTTTCAAGAAATCTTTCCAAGCATGAACAGAATACAGATTGATAGTAGGTCTTTCCAAAAGTCTGCTGGTGTACAGCTCTGGATGCACGCACCCTGGTGTTGCAGTTCATAGTTCTCTCCAAGCTGCCAATTTTCACAGATGCTTTTGGAAGTCCAGAGGTCAGTTCAGCTCTGTTGCCGTTTACAGAGCTCTGGGACAGGCACTAGAGCAGTCTGCTGCATGGAAAAGCTGCTCAGAATTGTCAGTGTATATAGTGAGAGGTTCATCACACCCTTGGTGATGTGGAAGGATAAATGGGAGTTTCTATTTGTGCAGTAGTTAGAAGCATCAGTGTGGAGCGATGGGGCCAAGAGCTGTTGCTGTTTGCCATCCCCAGGCCATGGAGACCCGTGCAGCAGCGGCACCAGGAGATGCTCCTTAGGGAGAGCCCCTGTGCCTGGCTGTTTTCTGCTTTCTGTTTTCTGTTCCCTTTGTACTGTAGAATCTGTGGGTATTGTATTAATGATGTTAGAGGGTACATACCTTTCTGAACCTCTTCACAGACTTAACCTGTGAATTGGTCCAGTCTCTCCTTTTTTATTGTGCTTGTTTTTAGGGCCTTCTGTGGCAGGCAGGAAGCTTTTAGCCAGGGTTTAATATAAAGGCTAACATTCATGAATGAGATCAGAAGACAGCAATTCTCTGTATCTGCAGGTGAAAGTGGTCCCTTGTTTGAATGCTTCATCCTCAGTCATCTTCCTCTGTGGCCAGTAGGAGTTATCTTTTCCTGCTCTCACAGCAGGGAAACTGCCGGAAGTCTGACTGTAGGCACAGGTGGGCAAGATTGTTTAAGGAGCATCCTTGTTATCTTTTGAGGTAACAGTGTTTCAGAAAGCAAAGCTGTTGTGAGAAGTAGCTTGTTAAAAAGCAGGAAAAGGGTTAATACAAGGAAAACGTGAGGAAGGGACTTGTAACAAAAACAGTCCTCGATTGTGTGTGCCTTGGTAGAGCCTTCACAGCACTTGAGAGATGGCACATGTTTTCTGTTGTATTCTGCCAGCTACATCACTTCCAAATTGAACTTGGGGATACAAATTGTTTAATAAATAACTGATGAGCAGAAGTTGGTGTTTGTTTGCCTTTTGCTGTAGCATGTATGGCTCTAACAGGAGGGACAATGCCTTGTTCTCTGCCCAGCACACTCGTGTTTGATCTGCCTGGAATGTGATGCCTGTCCCCTCTGCTTTACCTTTGGTGCTTTTGTGTGGCTGGCTGGTGCAGGGGTTCAGCAAGCTCACCTTGCTGAAACAAAAGGTGTGACTGCTGTGTGGAGTGTAGGCTTTCAGGTTCCTGGGCCAGGAGAGGTTCAGGTGAGGAATAGCTGCAGCTCCCAGTCGGGATTGCCTTGCAGTGCTGTGGAGCTGCACCCTTCAGCTTGGCAACATGAGGAGCTTCATGCAGCTGAAACAAGGCTGCCCTTTGAGGTCAAATGTAGACTGGAAACTAAATCTTCTCCTGTGGGAAGCAATTTATAGTTTCACTGGTGGAATTAAATGGTGATAAAAATATGGTATTTTGGTACTCAGAGGTAAATTTGTATCTACTCCAGACCTCTCTGATTTGGCCTCATGGCACTCATCCTTTCTTTCTCTTTCTGGGCTTTAATCAAAACCATAGCTTTTGGTTTTTGGTGAAAGATTTCTTTAGAAAATACTAAATCCTTTCCTAAGGCAAGCTTTTTTTTTTTTTTAACTAGTTCTCTGGGGTTTTTTGTCTGGTTATTCAGACAAGTGGGTTGTTTTTTAGTGAAGAGTTCTGTTCTTGTAGTATCTCCCTTCACAAAACAGGAGAATGGCTCGGCCACCACCCACCTCTGATGCAGGGAGGAGTACTGCTGTGTAAAATGCACAAAGTAAATAACTTACATTGAAATGCTGTCTACTGTAAAGGAAATTTTTTTCTTTGCCAGTATCATAAAAGATATTTTTGAGAGACCTGCTGGTGTTCCTATGCCAATGTGACCCAATCAGTCCTTCATTTGTGTCTCAAGTTCTATTAAATAGCTCAGTTTAGTATCTAGACTGTTGGTAATGTTGCAGAACCAGTAAAACCAAGTGAAAAGTGCTAGTTAAAAAAGCCTCAGTTACTGAGTGCCAAAACTATGTCTTGTTTCACACTTCTACTGTTAGGATACACTGGAAAGTAAACATCCCTTTGTGTGCCTCACTGAGCTCTGTTTGGAAATTACATTATAATTATGTAACTTTATTTTACATGAGCAATGAGTAGGACTTAAGCAAATTCTTGAGAAATAAACTTTTGATCTGCAACACCACCAGTCTCTTAAAAACAGTTTTTCCTGAAAATTATATTTGTAAAATTTTCAACCTTCACGGAAGACTGGGGGAAAAATAGCAGCACTTTGGTTTATGCTTTTATGAGACAAAATAGAAGATAGCTTGATTCTGAAGTAGTAATTTTTAAAAATTGGTTTTTTAATTGAGGAGGAATTGGTCTGGGAGAAGATGTATTGCTGCTGGAGACCAGGATACTGAAAGTCCTCCTAGGTTCCTGACTCTTGCCTTCAGGGAGTACAGCATTCCTAAAAGATTTCTTGTGGCAAAACACAAAAACTTGCCATTATAAATTTCTGGAGTGGAAAGGGGAGTCTTCCTGAGCTGGAGGCATGCTTCTTAATCTTTTGTTTTTAGTTCAATTATTTCAAATATCTTCACTGTACGTGTCTGCAGCTGTCTGACATGCAGCCCCAGTGTATACTTTATAAAGTGTAAACTGAAAAGATTGCTCACTGAATCCCACTGTGCAGATCAGTGACTACATTTCTTTTTCCCCATACAGTTTCTCTGCTAACTTTTAAATCTTTTTATGTACTTTAACCCTGTGTGTGTCATAATACTATAAAAAATGCTTCTTGGAAATCAAAAATATTAGAAGTCATAATAAAGCTGCTACTTCCTGAATGTAAGGATGGGAATATTTTAGGGGAAGACTTCCTGGCAGGGGAGGAAGAAGTGTTAAATGAAAAACCCTGGAATTTCATACTTGGTCACCCAAAACAAGTGACCCAGCTCATTTCAGTAAGACCTCTTGGGTACAAGCTATTCTGAAATACAAAGCTTGACTGTGTGCCTGTGGTGGGAGGAGGGATGAAATTCTTTTTCATTCTTGAACATCAACCTGGAACACTAATCTCAGTCTCCCATTCCTTAATTCCAGTTGCATTCTTCTGTGTTTATTTTCAGATCATTGTTTAGTAATTTAGGTAAAGCTGTTTCTGGCGTCCCATCTGGATGAAATAAATACATTCTTGTGTACCAAAGTAGGTCATGAGCTAGACTTGTGTGTAACAGGGAGGATTTATGTGCACACAAGAGGCTGATGCTGTGGTTTAATTGTTTACCTGTCAGTAGCAAAGCTGTGGCAAACGATTCACCTTTGTTATTAGCAAGAGCTGAAGGTATCAGCTTAAATTGCCTCTGAAACCTAACTGGGCTGGCTGATAAAATGCCTCTTCTCCAGAAGTGACAAGCCAGCAGTGTGCACATGTCACTTGCAATGGCTTCCCTGTCTGGCACCTTGTTGAGATGTAGTGATTTGATGGCCTTCAGCCATACATGGCTCCTGTGCAGGTACAAGTCTCAATAGGATTTCACATGTAATGTTACAGTTACTGTACAAGGATTAGCCTTAGGGGAATTGTGATTGTGAATGCTTCCTTGAACCCCTGAAAAGCTGTGCCCAAAACTGGATAGAGGCGAGTTGAAAGTAAAGTATCTTTGTCAGGTCAGAAATGTAAACGTGCCTTTATTAAGAAATATGCTTCAGCAGATTTTGGCTTTGTATTTATTTGAAGCTTTCCTATTCACTAACCCTTGCTTTTATAAATCCCATTAACCCCCCCAAACAACAAACTAGTGATGTAATAACTTCAGCTGACTACTTCTATTTCATAAAATTTTATCTCTTAATTTGATCTGAGCCTTCAACATTTGCATTTAAAAAAAACAGCAGTCATGCAAGTGTTGGGATGTTTGTTCGCTTTAGGGAAATTAAACTCAGCAGTCACTTCTTTAGGAGTCTTCAGCTAATTCCACTCCAACACAATCCAGGCTCCGTCTCGCTGGCCGCAGGGTTGTGGCTCTATTGTGCATGCTGTGAAAGCTTGCTTTCATGATGGCTAATGATGTACTATCTGTTTCCTGCTCCCAGGAGATTTACTGAGCTAAAACACTACAGCGATGAACTGCAGTCTGTCATATCACACCTTCTGCGAGTCAGAGCTGTAAGTATTTCCCATGTGTGTCGTGACAAATAGTATGATTTATTTATAAGGCAGTATTTCTTGTTTAGTCAAGAGAAGTGGTATATGTGTTCTAGAATAAGGGCGGTTTTGCCTGAGGGAGTCTGTCTCCGGAGCGTGGAGCAGGAGACAGCGAGAGGTGAGGGCACTGACTTTGTACAGATTTGGGAGGGGGAAGGAGCTCCAGATACGATGGTTGGGTTTGACAGTGCATGTTGCTAATCTGCCCTGTCCTGTGATGGTCACGTATCGCAGGGAGGTGTTTTAAAGAGGATTGAGGTGTCTGCTTCTCTCTGCTCAGCATACAAGTTGCTTTTGCTGGATGTTTGGTTTGGGAAGGGCCTTGAAACACAGTTTTCTGGTCAGACATGTAGTACATTGTTTTTCTGAGCATGTAGTATGAACCCTTTATGCTTCCCCGTCTGTGTTTTCTTTTTTTGGCTCTTTCATTGATCTGCAATGAATAATAGTCTTTCTAATGATGACAACAATTATGTCATGCATTAAGATACTCTATGGGTTGAGAGTGGAAGGTTGTTATTTTTTTAAAGACACAAAAAGGAAGTAGGAAATTACAGTTCCAATAATGAGAGCATGATACTCCTTTTTAGTATGTTCAACAGGGGTTTAATTTTTGATGGACCTGTGCAGCAGAGAGAACAGTAATGGATTGCCCTGCTAAACTCAGGTTTTTGAGAGAATTAATCACTCTCAAGAGTGGTGTTCTACAGAAAGTCCTGTGTTCTCAGGGTTGTGTGTGAGATTTGTTGGGCAATTTGTTTATATTTCCTTTTTACTTCTGCTGTGACAGACATAATAATAATGGTAGCTCTTGCAGAACTTCACTCTTTCATTGGTACATCACGATTCCAAGGGCATTATCTGGATTACAACTCACACTTCAGAGTGTACACGTGTCTTTTCTTCTGAGGTTTTGCCAGCATTGTAGTGCAGCAGGTACTGGCATTCCAAACAGCTGAAATGATCTCTAGCTTAAGCAATGAGTTCTGCAATGGATAGCTCATTTCCTTTCCTTCAGTTCATTCAGCTGGGTGGAAAAATCAGGTCACTTGTTAGAATTTTACTGAAGGTTTCCCTACAGTCTTGATGTCAAGATGGACTTCTGGCTTGCCATCTCTAAATTAAATAAACAAGCGTGTGCATAAATTTGGCATTATTCAGATAAAGAATGCCTTATGTTTGGTTATCAAAAACTGAAGGGAACTCCATTATGGTCTCCACAGATATATCCTATCAATGAGCACTTCCAAAGATAGATTTGAAATGTTAATTTTCAACATAGCCTTCATTGTGACTTCAGCCTTCCAGGACTTAATGCTGTTGATTTTTTTTTCTTTCAGTAGTGGCTTAGATTAGATTTAGGCCTAATCTTGTTTACCTCTGTAAGAACATTAGGACTTTAGCTTGGAGTATGTATGTGGGTTTTCACAAAGCAATTGCACTTAATGTTGATGACCAAAACCTGTCTCTAAAATGTTTTAGAGGGTAGCAGACCGGCTTTATGGTGTCTATAAAGTCCATGGCAACTACGGAAGAGTATTCAGGTAAGAGTTCATCCAGGTTTTAAATACATGCATGGACAGTTATGGGGAGGAGAAGGGAATTTCTTGGCTATGTTGTTGTGCTTTTGAAAAGTAAATCTGAAACATTTCATGTTCTATCTTGAAAAACTCCGTATTGCAGTGCTAATGAGATTTCTGTGCTGCATGCAGAGATCTCCGGATTTGCTGAGCTTACTCTCTAGTGGAAGGCTTCAGCTTTTTGCTTTGTGTGCCAGACCTTCTGGCCTTCTGCTGCTGCGTTGGCATTTAGTTTCTTCAGAAAGTAACTCACTGTTCTTCATGCAGTTGTCTCTGAAAAGCTTCTAGGTCCTTTTAATGGATAAAAATCAACAATTACATCTATCCAAATTTAGTAGCTTTTAGAAGTGAATTTGCCAATCGTTTTTTTGATTTATGTGAGGGAATTGCATGCTCAAGTTTTCCATCTCACTGGAGAATTCAAGAATCTAAACTTCTGGTTAAGGGAAACCTTCTGCTTCTACACACTGTTCAAGTGCTAAATTTAATTCTCTGGGTTAATGGATTGCAGATGTCTTTCTCATTGGGGGTTTTAAAATGAAATTAGGTGTAGTTCGGTAATAACACAAAGACAAACAAATATCAACATCAGCGGAGTGGAATGTTTATGGAAAAGTGAAGGACAGAATAGATGCATTACACATAAATTATGTGAAATATAAGGGGAACCTCTTTTTTTCCTTGTAAAAAGAGTTGTGGGTATATTTCTTGTAACTAAGAATTCTCATAAGGTTTCTCAAAGCTGAGAACACAATTAAAATGGCTATGTACATACCAGGATGTCCAGAACATGTCTCTTGCTATCTTTTTTGTAGCTCTCTTTCTTTCTTTATCTAAATAATCTCACCAATGTAAATAGGTAGTTGAGACAATTGCAAGTTGGTATTTTTTTTATGAATAGAACTAAACAGCAGTCTACTATGAAAACATAAAGCTACACATATCAAATAGTTTCAGAAGAAGTAAAATGCTTACAGGAGTCAAATCCCACCCTTTGGTTTTTGGGATGAGGGGCTTCTATCTGATATCCTGTAAGTCTGGAAAGCTTAGTTTCTTCTCGGTGAGATGAAAATCTGTTTCAGAAAGTTCATCATTGTCATTGTCCCTTGTCCCATTTAGATTAACTGCTAGGTAGTTTGGTTTTGTTTGTTTGATTTTGTTTTAAGTTGAGTTTCAGCTATTTAAACAAGTTTATGCTCAAAACCCATCTCAAACTAAGTGTATGTGTGATGATGAGTTTAGGGACAATTGTTTTACAGAGTGCCATAAATGGCCTTGTCGCATTGTCAGTGGTGTTCCTTAAAGAAAGAAAACAGTTTGACCAAGTCTAACTTGGAGCAGTTTCCATTCAGGTGTCACCTGGAAAGAAACTATATACAGGATGCAGCTTATTAACTTCCCTTACCCTTCATGTGTGATGTTGTTTCTCATTTGTTTTTCCTACAGTGAGTGGAGTGCAATAGAAAAGGAGATGGGGGATGGGTTGCAGAGTGCTGGCCACCACATGGATGTGTAAGTACTGACTGAATATCTGATAGTTTGATGTAAGCCAGATGTGGAACTCTCTCTCTTTCCTCTCTTTTCCCTCAACCCCAAAGTACATATGAGTACCAAGAAAGTTGGGGGTGCGTTGTTTTTAGGTATACAGTGTTTCTGTGACTTGGATGCAGGCACAGTTTTAGCATCCATATACCGTATTAAGTAGCTCAAAAAGCCTCAGGAGAACCAGAAGGGTTTCTTTTTTATTATTATTATTTTGAAATCGTAGAAGTGTTTGGAATCCTTCCAGTTTTTCTTTTAAGCTACTATGCCAGAAACTGGTGGAATACAACTTTAATGTACTGCAGACCTGATGAGATCCATTTGGTTTTGATAGCAGCATTTTGTACCATGCGGTGGATGGTACACAGATTTGGACTTAATTACAGGGAGTCAAGAAATTTAATTAATCGGCACCAAAACTCCAGTGGATTCTAGAAACAAACACTGACTGGATATAATAAAGTAAAGAATCCTCTCTTTTTGCATCTTTGGAGTCATTTGGCAGAGTATGTGAAACACAGCCTTCAAAATAAGAGTCCAGCACTTGAGAGTGCTCACAGACGTGGTATTCTAGGCTCATGACTTCTGCTTTTCAGGTAGTAATATATAGCAAGTGAAACAGCATTTCTTACCACTCTGATTCCTCTTCTGTAATCCCACACAACAGATAAGTAACAACTCCAGCAAGAGATGGAAGGTGTTTGACACTTCATGCAGTATTTTTACTGATAAAGTGTAATTGGTGTGGAAATAAAGTTCTCAGGTTTAGTTTATAGGGCAGATTTACATATGTACCACTGTCTGATTGTTACTGGTGTTGTTGAGTTAACAGGTTGTTAATTGTTACTGGCCTTGTCAAGTGGAAGGGTTTGAAGAGCCATGCCCTCAGCTTCTTCAGAGTAATTCTGATTTTATCAAATCTTTAAGAATTTGACCCCCTCTGAATAATTTATTCACAGTTCTGTGTTTTGGCTAATGGGATGGTTTCCATCCAAGAAAAGCTGTAATATTTTCGAGGCAGAGGGCTCTGGTGAGAATAAAGCAATGGAGAATGCATTCTGCTTTCAGAAGAAAAATAATTGAAGTAAGGGTGGAACAGAGTGTTAAGCGCCTACTGCGTCAGGCAGGAATTGAAGAGATTATGAAAACTTGGTATAATTTAGTGGAGTTAGGGAATCACAAGTAGGTTTTCAGTGGCTCAGATACACCACACCAAGATGTCAAACACCTGGAAATGCATAACCAATTAAAAGAAACTTGTCTCACTTCTCAGTTGGGAGGTTGAACCCTCTCACACATCCATAATATTTAATATTTCTGTCTGTGACACAGTTAGGGCTAAAGATCCAGAGTAACAGTAGTGGGTAACTGCTGTTCTGGGTAATTTTAATCACTGCGTGAAGTCTGAGGTAGCTTTCATTGTCTGTCATCTCCTCTGCTCTGGCACTCTTGTACAACAGTAATCCCTCAGTGATGACAATCAAGCAAGAAGCAGCAGTTGTGAGATTCAGGAACTCATTCAGTGACCCATGGGGTCTCCTACCAGTAAGGTTCATATCTATGATCTCTTTAAAGTATAACTTACCAGTTCAGTTACCATTCCCATCAGGCAGGAATTTATTGCAACAGAAAGCTACTTCTAGAAGGTTGCCTAATATAGATGTTAAACTTCAAAACTAATTTAATTATTCTCTATCTGCCCCATATGCTGTAGTCTTTACTAGATGTTTATTTAAGCTTTTGAGTTGTTATTGGTTAGTATGATCTATAGCTGATGAATGTTTGGAGAAGACATCCCAAAGCTTCTCTGGGTGTGGGCTGTATTACAAGATGAGGCTTGCTAAAGTGACAGACCGTGCTGAGAAAGTTGGAGTGAATGGCTATAACTAGAATTTAAAAGATGAAAGAAAAAAATGCCCGACCTTTGACTTCTTTCCTTTATTCCATTAATGAGTGACCCTTTATCTCTGCATCAACTAGACTGTCATTATGTATTGAACCAGTCTAAACTAAAACAAGGGTTTAGTTCACAGCTTACACAAAGAGTGAGAATGTCAGGTACCTTTAGAACTTACTGCAATGTTTCCCCTTAACACTTTCCCTAGTTTGCCTGAGTTTAGGCAGTCAGAAATGTAGCTTGTCTTACTACTTTTTTTTTTTTCCAAATCAAACTCATTATAAAAACCTGTCTAGGTCAGGTAGGATTTTGTTTGGTGAGATTTTTTGGTTGTTTGTTTTTGGGTTTTTTTTCTGAGAGTTGATCTGCCACAGATGAGCTCTAGCACTGCTCTAAACTTAGATCTTACTTGAAAATGAAATGTGGTCCATCTGCTGCCCTGAGAAATCTAACCACTATACTAAAATTATTGCACTGCAGAACTTAAAATAGGGTAAGCCATTTATGACCTGTGTGGCTGCAGGATTTTTTCAGAACAAGTGTATTTTTCAACGATTTGGACTTATTCCTTACTTTGATTCATGATGTGAATTCATGTTCTCCCTGTTCTTTTATCCCTTCCATTTAAACTGGTCTGCTGTTGCTGACCACTTCATGTGTTATGTTTATTCATCACCAAGAGCCTTGGTAGGGCTTTTCCTGGATGTGCCATTTCTTTGATTTCACAGAGCATCAAAACAACTCATCATACTTGCAAACTTCCCAAATTCATGTTACCAGCTCCCTTTCAGCTTGAGACTCTGCCACTTCTTCCGTAGAGCCAGTTACTGGAGAAGCTTAGGGAGAATAGGAAAAATGCAAAGATTTTGCAAAAACTTGAGAGCCAAGAGGTGCTATAATTAGCATTTGGGTCACATTGTGCTGGTTTCTAGAGAAGAATGGACATATGCTCACTTTAGAGAGCCTGCAGATGTGTGAGATTGCCACATAGCTGAGAATCCAGACTGAGTTAGCAGAATAGATGAAGGTATTTGTGTGGGATCTCATTCATCCTGGTTATCTCCAGTGGCACATGCCCTGAGTGCCAGGCTAAAGAGGAGTCTGATTTCTGTGGCTGTGCCAAGTGAGATGTGCAGTTACCTCTTAGCTGTAGGCCTGTCCCTGCAAATGTGTGCAAGACAGTTACCTTGGTTAGCAAGAAGATACTAAATACTGTCAAATAAGCAGTATTAACTAGAAAAATAAAGTGCTTTTTGCCATTTGTAGGAGATATCAGCCTAAATAACAAAACTCCTACTGAATGAAGAGCTGCAGATTTGGTCCAAGTCCTTGTACTTCAGATTTCTCCCTAAAAGGAGGGTTAAACTTCCTGTTGCTCTGAATTAATATGCCTGACTTACACAGTAGGCAAAGCTATAGACTTTGAAGGAGCTGAAGGGACTTCAAGTTGTGGTGTTTAGGGCACCACTGTGAGTTATCTTGTACTCAGGCTGAATAACGAGCCATGAAAGCAGCCTCTGCTTTTCAGAAGGTGTGAGGTTCATATTCCTGGGCCTTAATGCTTTAAGCCTTGAAGGATTTCTTTTACACTGTTTTTGGTTTTTTTTTTCTCTTGGTGCTGCCTGTTGACTGTCCACTGAAGAAAAGGAATAAATTGGGGTTTTTTTCCTGTAAAAAAAGCTGCCTCCTCTTCAGCAGGAGACTTATGATAGGTTTTGTACTTGTCAAAAGATTCATTGTAGTAACAACCAAAGAAGCAGGCCCACGGGAATACTGACATTAGCTGATTCAGAGTTTAATTAAAAACAAAGAAAAAAACCTTTTTGGAAGTGCTGTTTGCTGTTTGTCATGGGTGTTTCTGTCAAACAGGTGTCTTCCCTTGTTACTGGATGTTTATCCTTAAAGGTTAAATTAATCAGCTTTACATTTAACTGTGGCTGTTTTTCACTAGATATGCAGCTTCCATTGATGACATACTGGAAGAAGAGGAACACTATGCAGATCAGCTGAAGGAATATCTCTTCTATGCAGAAGCACTGCGGTATGTACAGAAGTCTAGAGCTCAAAAGGAAGCTGTAGTCCTTTTCTCTAATGTGATGTTGATGCTTAATTTAGTCTGGTATCTTCTTGTGTTCTCTGAGAAGGGGAAATTCCAATGTTGTGGAGTCTCCATGTTTTTGTTTCTTATTCTGCTTACTTGTATTTGATTGCCATGTGAGTGGCAATACAAATTAGAACTGATCTGATCAGTAGTGAAAAGACAGAAATGTTAAAATCTGTATACTGTAGAATAAAATGCTTTTTATTCCTCTGGTTCCACTGTTTCCTTGCCTTCTGGTGTAATAGTGCTCCAACGTGCTGAAAGCTCCAGCTTTCAAATAAGATAGGCCAAACAGAGCTGCTACAGCCATTACAAATCCCAGGAACTTTCAAAGTGCCCAATATAACTTTCATCTGCTGCACAGTGTTGTGCATCTAAATACTGAGGTTTTGTTTTGTTTTACGTTAGTCTTTGTCAAACAGTCACCCCTAACGAGCATGGACACAAAAGCAAATTGCTTTATGCTGCAAGACTGTGCCTAAATATTGTGCTTTGCAAGGGCTGGCTCTGAACCTCTTGGAGAGGTCCAGGAGAGGATTGGGCTGGCAAGTGTGAGGGCTGCTGTGTGGGAACCTGGAGCACTGGTAACCTCTCCTGGGAGACGAATGTGCATCCGGCTGTGGAGTACGGATGTAGCATCATCAGCCCACACAGGACTGGGACTTACTGCAGGTGGTCAGAGGAAACTCCTCTTTTCCAGATGAAAGGCACTGTATGAGTCTAGAAGCAGTTTCTTGTTTCATTGTTTAAAAAAGAAAATGTGGTGAATTTTATGATTGACTGATAGATTGCTACTGTGACAGGTACCATCTTGAGGTATCTTTTGTCAAAGCTGTGATATTTCTGTAAGGTATTTTGAATTAAGCTATTGTACAGTGGTGTCCTTAAGGAGGTGGTAGGGCTTGTATTGCTGAGTGTATCTTGGAATGACTCTAAAAAGAGGAGCAGAATGCTGCTGTACTAAGAACTTTATTTATACTTTGATCCAAGCTTGCTTAACTACGGCATTTGCAGAGTTATGCAGTCTGTGATAGGGCTGTTGAATTTGGCCTAGATGAATAATTGGAGGTGCTTCCTGTCAAAACCAAACAAAACATGATGCTATTTGTAAAGCGTAAATGGAGGGAAACGTAGCAAAACAAAGTATTACGTGACAGATCTTTCATTACTTACATTTCAGGGCAGTTTGCAGGAAGCATGAACTAATGCAATATGATTTGGAAATGGCTGCACAGGACTTAACGTCTAAGAAACAGCAGTGTGAGGAGCTGGCAACAGGAGTGAGTCTTTTTCCACTTTCTTCTCCAAGATGCCTCTTTTTGAATTTATTTTTTACTTGAGCCAAGTTACTTAGAATGATACTGAAATGGCACCAGCATGCTGGCTGCTGCTTTTGAGAAGTGGTATCATATGAGCTGGAGACATGTGAGGTTTAAAGTAACTTGGTTCTTGGTGACGTAAGCTGTTTATGCCAAACTTCTTTTACTGAATACTGAGCGAGTAAAGGGTTGCAGTAAATATGACTGGAGCAGAATAACACAGACAACTCTATCCTAAAGATCAAAATGTTGGGAATTCTGAAAGGCTTCCTTTGCCTTTTGAACAGTGGGTGTTATTGATACATTGTGTTAGTCTATTTTATATGGGAGATAACATTACCTAAAATATTATCTGAAAATGGTAACTGACAGTTTTAGAATTTTTAATGTTGCTCTTGGATCTATTGATGTTCTTTATGGAATGCCTTTATGGCTCTTGTTTCTTTTAGTTTCTTTCCTACTTCACTAGGAAGGCTGCTCTGAAAGTTCACACTTGTCAGCCTTAAAGCATTTGAATATCAAACTACCTCCCCCCCACAAGCCTAACCTGAGTCACCAGAGCTACTTATCAATTAATAAAATGAAAGTTAAAGCAAAAAATCAGCCAAATAATAAGCACAAGTGCTAATAAATGTCACCTGATGTCCTGTGGCTGTGCTCAGGAATCCCAAAGCTAGAGTATCCTTGTTTTTTGTAGACTGTGAGAACCTTCTCCCTGAAGGGGATGACCAGCAAACTCTTTGGGCAAGAAACCCCTGAGCAGAGGGAAGCCAAGATAAAGGTTCTAGAAGAGCAGATACAGGAAGGAGAAGAGCAACTGAAGGCTAAAAATCTGGAGGGCAGGTAAATGGGCTTAACTGTTTCAAAGAAAACACAGGGCTTGTCTTAGCAAAAGTCCTTGACTGGATGCTCTTGAAGGTGTTTGCATTTTATAAGTGTTTTTAATATATTCTTGGTGTTTATGAGCTGTCTATAAAAGCTCCTGTCAGCTGCAAGTTGTGAAATAAAGTGCAGTACATGCAGTTAGCTTCTGGTCTGAGTGTATGGCTTATGTAAAACCTGATGACTTTCCCAGTTCCTGAGCCCACTCTAATGGCTGACTTGCATGCTTTTATGTTCCACTAGTAATATATTTAGCAGGTGGGCTTGGAGGGCTGCAGCTGAATAGGCTGAGACTCAAAAGCTGATTTGCTTCAAATACAGTATTTAGTTTGGTTTATGTGTAAGGGTCCTGAGCCCATTTTCTGCAGCTTCTCATATGGGGGACACCTTACTCCCATTTGAAAGAGATTAGAAGGTCTGGGGAATTGTGTTTGAGTAACTGCTTCTTGGTGCTCTAATGAAATTTTCTTCAGGTATGCAAAAATGAAAAGTAGGAACTAAAGTTCTTAAAGCAATGGGATTTTGTTGAAGCATATCTGTCTATAACACAAGGGGTAAAAGTGGTATCTCCTGGTATGTCAGCAGTAGAGCTGGAAAGATAAGACTAGTTCATGAATAGTTCAAAACAACAAGACATTCAGTAAAGGCAATATCTTAATAATTTTGGCAGATATATTGGTGATGTGCTTTTCTAGCTCTGGAAGCAATTTTCGGATGAACGCTAGTCCAGCACAAATGAAAGTATGAATTACAGATATATGCCTCCATTTTAGTTAAGGAGATCTGACTACACATCACCAAACCAACAAAATTAATTTCTGAATAGTCCAAGTTAAATTTGCATTGTAAATGTTTATTGTGCTTGACTGTCTCACATCCTGACAAGTGAGTTTTCATGCTGAAGAGATGAAGATTCTGACTTGACAATTGAAAGAGAAACATGCAGTGTTGCGTGCTGAATGTTGGCATAAAGATAATTAGTTACCCCAACAGAATCTGACGGAAAAAAGTACGTTCTGACTTATGCTAGTTCTCTGGCAGTGATGCTTCCTGGGGAAAAAACACCAAACCAAACAAACATCCTCATGTATCCTGTGAAACTGATTCTCTAGGTTAAAAACCTTAAAAAGAAGATGGAGCATTAGGTAGTGGTGCCAGTTGTAAAATGAGGACACTGAGGGATGCATAATTGCAGGACTGGATTTACTGACTGAAGGATGGAGCACTCTGTCTTACGTAGCTTCTCTGCTGAGTGTCCAGAGCTGAGAGTGGAACACTTTCTAACAGAAATAATTGCTTTTAATTTCAGAGACTTTGTGAAAAGTGCCTGGGCTGACATTGAACGGTTTAAAGAGCAGAAGAATCATGATTTGAAGGAGGCACTTATAAGCTATGCTGTTATGCAGATTAGCATGTGCAAAAAGGTAGGTGTGGCTTGGGCAAGGCTGGCCCAGGGTATTTGTCCTGTCAGCAGGGGGGAGATGCAGACTGTCACTAACTGGGAACATGGCAGTCACAGAAGATTGGAAGTCACTAGTGTAAAACCTCCCACGTACTCCATCCTACTTGAACTCAGTGACAGGTTAATGTTGAGATCTATATAGATATAGCTATAAAATAGAAAGTGTGGTCCAATTTCAATGTGGTCTCTGCCTTATTCTTCTGTGAAGTTCTATTCGACTCCTTTGTAGAGTCTTCTGTTGAAGAAAGTTGTGTATGAGGTTTGCAAATTGAGTATATTCCCACCTATTGATTTTTAACTGTTCTCTTAAAAGGGAATTCAGGTTTGGACAAATGCTAAGGAATGCTTCAGCAAGATGTGACTATCTGGAAATGAATTCCTCCTCCAAGTGCCAGAGAACGGAAGCACAGTGTATAACACCAATGTTATATTGCTACATGACTTACATACAAATCATGAAATAAATGTAATTGTTAATAAAGGATGAAAAGGACATGTTGTTAAATGTTTAGCCCTGACTGCCACTTCTGTGGCATGTTTTATATGTGGTAGCAAATAATGCAGGGGTAAAAGAGTTACTGAAAACTACAGCTCTGTATTGGGACAAAGGTATTGGGAAAGTTATCCCAGAAAGTATGAACTAAACTGTTCTGAGACTTGTGAAACACCATGCTCTGTAATGTGTAGATCACTTCCAGATGCCCTTCTTTCCAACCCTTGCTGTTTAGAATATTTAATGCTCAAGGGTGCTTTGGTTTTATAATGGGGCACGCAGTCGTGTTTTGAGGTCTACACCATAAGAGGACAAAAATGAAATATTGTAATGCCTAGAGTTCATATTTAAATGCCTTTGCATGTCCATAGAGAAATATGTTTTTCCAGAGTTCAGGTTAAGCAGTCTCAAACTCCTGAGATGTTTGAAACTCTCTACAGTAGAGGTGTTGTACAGTGGTTTGATAACAATATTCTGCATTTACTGGTTCCCACTTCAGTTTTGATACGGGCATTGATTTCTTACTAAACTTCTTCCCACAAGTAAAGGAGACTGGTGATCCAGCTGAGCAGAGAAACCAAAGTCAAAGCTGGTAAGAAGCAGATGCAGTTGGAACCTGTTTACACTTGGTGTGGATCTGGCCTGTGGCACCTTGTAACTGAAGTGGTTTGGTTCTTAAACAAATAGTTCTTAATGAAGGTGCTGAAATAATAAACCTGGTGCAGCTTCTGTCATACTTCAGAGTGGTGATGTGCAGAACCCACAGTGAACCAGGGTGTCTGTTTGGCCCTTGTAATGATGTTTCAGTGTGTGTGAGTGTGTGTGTATGTGTGTATGTATATACACACCTGTATAACATGATTCGCAGTTACAGGGTTTGCATTAAATGTTTCCAATTATGAAATTCTCTTACCACTGTCTAATATTGGGCTTTTTCTACATCCTTACTGAAAGTTCCTGAAGTCTTGTGGAATTTGTCAGACTTGATTGCTAGTCCTGAAGGAAGCTTTGTAATAATCTGTTGAAAAGTGTATTTAATTATTTTGGATTATAACACTACTCAATTTTTTTTTTTTTTAAGAGATACTCCAGAAAGTCCTTAAATGTTCTTTTGATAAAACTATCTAAATGTATTTACTGGTAAGTCTTATGTTACTTTTGTCTCTTCAACCTTTCTTTTCTATAAAACCATTGTAAAGAATGCATAGGTCTGGTGCACACTACAGCTTAAAACTCTGAAGTAAAATGCTGGTACTGTGATAACCTGTGTTGGCTTTTTCAAAGCATCTGACAGTGACATGCCTGGCTGAGAGATGATGTTGGGCACAAAGAGGTCTCTTCCTTTAACATCTACAAGGAGAAACATTGTTCCATTCAGAGGTTGCAGTATCCGGTTCTGATCCAGGCTGAAGGACTCTTACATTCCAAACCAAGAAGTTGCACACTTGATGTATTCAGTAAACCTTCTAAAAGAGTGGTGCCTTAATACAATACCATGAGGCGCTCAGAGTAGGTATTTTTCATGCACTTTGATTTTTGGTAGATCTTTCTGGTGCCTCCTTCCACATGTCACTTGCTGTACAGCTCATTAAATGTATTAGTATGCCTTTTTTTTCCTTGCTAGTTGTACTAAATTTAAGAAGGGAACAAAACAGTTCTTGTAAGTTTTGTGCCAAATAAGATAAATAAAATTGCTCTTTGATATTTTTGTTATGTTGGGTTTTTTTGTAAAAAACTCTATCTTTCCTATTCTGAAAAGTGCTGTTTGATTTCTTGAAAGTGGTTCTTGTCCAGCTTAGCTCTCAAGTAGCCTCCAAATTTGGGTTTAAAATTCAGTGAATTGTGCACAGCTTCCCCTTGAGGTGAGGAACAGTGCTAAGGCCAAAAATAGATCCTTGCTGCAAGTCAGCTGTCTGAATTTTGTGTGTGTCTCCGTCTAGTTAAGAGAAGATGCTTTTGAAAACAGTTTGCATTATTTGACAGAAATTATGTGAAGGCAAATTAAGGGTAATTTGCAATAACTTTGTTCCTTTTACTTCTGTCTTTCCAGAAAAGCATTGCATGTGGTCTGTGTACTTGGGGATCATAGCAACCAGTGAAGGTTTCTCCTCATCTTTTAGCTTTTCAACTTTTTAACGTGAAACCAGCCAGCTAATGGCTGTTTCCATGTGGGTAACAGAGCCCACATGACAGATGTACATTTGCAAAGTGTGCATTTTTCCAGTTATAGTGTGGATTTAACTCCTGTAATTTGTTCCACTTCGCCAGTTATCCAGTAAACATCAAAAATTGGTGGAAGGCCTTGAGAATAATAGCAAGTAGGAAGAACATTTTAACTTAATCTCAACAAAATGCTGGTATGTGGAAATGTTTACCTGCCTGGATCATCTGATCTGCTGATCCTGTTGCTTCTGTTGCAGGAAGCTTTGCTGGGTGGATTATCACTGCTCATGCTATCTCTGATCTTCCCCATTACTAGCAAGACCTTGTCTTGTCAGTGCATTTTAGTTGCTACTGTTGTCTGTTCCTGAAATGAAGCAGGGCTGAGGGAGCCAACTGCAATGGAAAGATAGAGTTTTATGAACTCTCTTATTTCAATGTATTATTTCAGTATCTGGCACATCAGCCCAAGCAGCGTTAACCTGGCAGCTGTGTGCAGGGACTACCTTGGCAGGCGCAGAGCAAATCTTGGAGCTCGAGCCACACTGAGGAGCTTGCCTTGTGCAGGTGAGCCAGAGGAAAGTGTTGTCTGTAGCCAAACACAGTAGAGCCAGCAGAGCAAGGCTGCAGTCCCAGAGCAGCTGGCTGGGCTGGGAGCACTGCAGCTTAGGATATCTTCCGGTATCACTCTCCCTACCACTGAAATTCCTTTGTTCATCTCAGCTCAAGAACTGAGAAACACTTTCTAATGTTGCCTAAAGGATTACAGGGAAGGAAGTTGCCTCAATTCCCTGTGCTCGTCACACAGTGGCAGGGCAGGGCTCTAATCCATGTTTCCTTGTGCCTCCTGTTCTGCCCATCCCTGGTGCCTCTGTCTTGTATTTGCCTGCAGAGCCCTGTGGGGAGGTACAATGTGTAACGAAAATCCCCATGCAGGGGCTGCTCTAGAAATAATGCAGAGAGAGGAAGCAAGTGGAATGGGAGCTGGGGAACTTGGAGCACAGGCCTTGGTGTGAAATCCAAGTACTTGTGTGTCACCAATAAAAGCAGTCGCCTTTGTAAGCACTCGCTTTGCTGCTGCCAGGAGTCCCTGTCAGCTCCTGCCTGGCGGGCTCCCACCTGCTTCCCCCGCAGAGCTCTGTTTCCTGGGACAGGGGCATCTCCCTAAGGATGTCGCTCTTGATCCATCTCCTGAGAGACCCTGGGCACTGCAGGACAGGAAGCGGTGAGAGCTGCTTCCCTCTGTGGGCGGCCCCTGGGGCGGGCAGGATGCTCACTGCAGCTGTGAGCAGAGAGAGGTCTCTCTTGAGTGGCAGAGGCTTGGTTGTCCCCCAGCTGAAACAGGGGGGTCACCCGTGTCCCCTCCACAATAGCACTGCCATGGGTACCTTGGGCAGTCTGGAGAGTCTCAAGTTCCTGCCTAAGCAAAGGATTGTGACACGCTGGCTGCTGTGTTCTGATGCTTCCTGGTGTGATACAATGTTATCAAAACGATTTTGTGATTCTGACTTTCTGAAGGGTCAAATGCAGAGGAGAACCTTTTTAGGTTTGTTTTTTTTTGGTTTTTTTTTTTGTTTTTTTTTTTTCCCTGCATGCCTTTTGGTTGTTTTGAATAGCTTACCCAGACTGGCCTTCCTAATGCTGTGTTTTCTTCAAAGAGAATATTTTTGCTCTGGCTGGTTGTAGAACATACCTAAAACATGAAACAAAGACAAATTGGAAAGGATTTGGCGTTGTTTTGGAGAAAACAGCTTCAGATGGTGGAAGTACAGACTATTTGGAAGTAAAGAGAGATGGTGCCATGCTCGGACAGGTAAGGATGGGGTTAAGCTGCCCACGAGGGCAGACAGGTTTTGAGGAGAGATAAACAGGAGGGTGAGGTGGTAAGGAGATGAGGCAGAGAAGAAGGACAGCAGAGATGGGATGGGTGGTGAAACGGGAGAGAAGAACAGATGGAAAGCTTCTGTACCTGCAGGCTGGGCTGTGCAGGAGAAGGAAAAAGCAGCACTGTCCTCCTTGTTTTGGAGAAGTCAAAAAAGTGAGGAAGATGAAAGCAGGAGCTAAAGGAGGTTTCAAGAGCTGTCAAAGGCAGCTATATCATACTAATGGTAGTATAATGACAGTATCTGACTGAAACTTGTGATGACTCTGGTCTTGAAGCTGAGTTCAACACTGATAATGCTGTAACATAGCTCAGAAGGAGATATTATTTTGTCTAATATTTTATATCTGTATTTAATACGGTATTTTTCACCTTTCTGAATAAATAAAATAGGAGAAGAAGCTTCAGTCTTCAAAAACCCAGCATAAAATTTGTGGGCACTCCAGTCCTATAAACACCAGCATGATCAGCCATGGAATGTGGGGGCCTGCTGTCTGATGCAGCTCTAAAAGAGGCTGTCCCATGTACCACCAACATCCTAGGAACTCCAATTAATAAATAGCTTCTTCATCTGTAGCAAACATGTTCTGTTATCTGTACATATCTGTGGCATGTGATAACACCAATTATATTCTCTTTGGAAAGCAGCTCTAAGTGGCCGCAGAAGATAAAAAGCGACGTTGTGGTGAGGCTCCCCGGGCTGCAGAGGTGGAAAATGATGTAGTCGGAGGGAAAAGACAACCCCGACCGCCCTCTGGTGGGTCTCCAGCAGGAGCTCGCAGGGCCCGGGATCCGGGATCCCGCTGCAGGACAGAGGTCAAGGCCACCTTCTCCCCTCCTGCCTTGCAGAGGTACGAGAGCAATGCAACAGCCGTGGTGTAATGGAAGTCTAAATACAAAGGGATAGGTGATCTGGAGCAGTTTTCCATGCAGGATTTAGTGCTGAGTTTGTGTCCTGCCGTAGGTTGCTGTTAATAACACAGTGTATTACACTGTGATTTGCAGCTTGGGTGCCTTTCACACTGCACAAACACTGCTGTGAGTTGGACTCAGAGGTTTCTGAGCTAGCAGTATTTTTAAAAATTTATTTATTTTTAATAACTGCTTGGATGTGGTGCCAGCTGCATGGTCAGAAGGAATGATCCGTGACCACTTGTGTAAGCTGCAGTCCTGTGTAGGAGGTGGCAAAGTCACCCTGCCCCAGTGCTGCTTTGAACAAGGTTTTTCTGAAGTATGTGCTCTTTGGTGGTGGAGAGGCCAAGTCTCATGATGGTTGTTCCTGGGGCCAAAAGGATAGACTTTATTTCCAGTCTCCTTCGTTTTGATTAGGTTCCAAGTGAAGTGCTGGTGGCTTCTGCCTGCTCACCTCGGATGACCCCACAGATACTGGATGCTCAGAGGGCAGCAGAGAAGAGCCATGGGTTCCTTGAGCTGCAGCAAGATCCCTCCTAGGCCATGTGACAGAGCTGTACATCCCCCTCATCTGGCATTTGCCAGCCTGGAGTGGGCATTACAACAGCCACAGCAGCATTCCCATGCCTGTGTGATATTCCCTGCACTCCTCCATGGACTGTGTTAGCCACCGAGGTCATCCTGCTCATCTCAAGCTCCCTCTGGTGCTCCTGTTGTTGTTCAGAGTGGTTCTTCCCCCAGCCTGACCACACTGGGGCTGCCTGGAGCTGTGCAGGGCCTGCCACTGCTCCGTGCTTCCATCAGGTGATTCATCACTGCTTCCCAGCAGCACAGCCTCTTCTTCTTCCAGTGGCTCCCTAATCCATTCCACCAACCCGTGGTCTCCGTAATGCTCTTACTGCCCAGGCTTTCAGTAAAGACTCTGACCAGCACAGAGCCAATGGGAGAACACAGCAGCACCCTGCTTCCCCGAAGAGTTCCCATTTCCAGTTGCATCCTGAAGCCTTTGACCAGATTTTAGTTTATTTTAAGGAATGCCAGGCTGCCTTTCTGATTCAGAGCAGGACTGGCCCAACCAGAGCGAGGAGAGCTGTGATGTGGTGGATTGCTGCACTAATACTATTTCTCCATCAAGGAAACTGTAATCTCTTAAAATGAGAATTAATTTGACAAGATTTGTTTTTCATGAACATGTTGATTGGCATTAATCTCTTTTAGCTCTGTATCAACTATTCTTTTCCCAGGGATTAGTTTCAGACTGACAGGCCTATAGTAATCCAGTCTCTGTAGTTATATACATTCATAAACAGACAATATATCAGCCTTCTTTTAGACTTATGGAATTCCTCCTGAAATCCAAGACTTGTTGAAAATCAACATCCATGGTTCAGAGATCTCTTATATTGAGACTTCTATAAGCTTCAGAAAAAGCTATATGGATCTGGAGATATAGACATTTATTTAAGCAGCCAATGTCTAGTGCTGCACCCTGGGTGTGTCTCAGGAGAAAATATCCACTTGTGATGGAGCTAAGGCAAAGCTGCGGCTGATGAAGAGCGTGAAGGGAGCATGGTTTGGTTTCAGCATCCTCCTAAATGAAGTGAAAAGCATATTCTTGTGTAGTTTAATACATTATAACATTATAGCTCTATGCTGTTGCTGAAGTTTGACTCTCTGACATCTCAGAATGAAAGTGAGGAATTAACCTTTGAACCATGTAAAGTGTCAGGAATATTCACAGATGGAGTGGACTCATTTGTGAACTAGGAGTAGCCAAACTGTTAAAGGAGATCAGGAATCCTCCTTGCAAAATCTGAAATAATTCTCAGTGTTAAATCTTCCCAAAGTACATCTTGCTTCCTTAGAGATAATTGATCTTTCCTAACCTCTAATTTCTCTTTATGGTTGGCTTTAGCATTCCTTCCCTCTACCTAATACTTTACCTGGTTTTTTGTCCTGTAAGCCTGGACAGGGATTTGAACATGTGTTGCCTTTTTCAGTTTCAGGGCACTTACTTAAAATATCCAGAAATAATTGCTGGTGATCATTCACTTTCTGTTTAAACTCCTTCTCCCTGCTGATGTAGTTACTGCTATTTTTAGCTTTAAAATGCTAAATACATAGTGCTTAGCTGGGCTTTTTCTGTTTCCTACCAACAAATATAATGATTTCGATTACAAGGCAATTTAGTGTTTGCTGGGTTTCATGTTACTTTTAAATTTGAAAACATTTCCTTTTTCTCTCTCATGTTGACATCAACTATGGAGCTTCCTGGGCTGGAGTTAAATGAAGGTGATGATGGTAAGTAAAATAAAGTGATGTTTGCCAGCAAATGTGTGAGTGGCAGGACAGATGCCTCTGTGCTGGTCCTTGGCAGATGGTCCTGGGGAATTATTGTCTTGATCCAGGTGATGTTTCTCCTTTCTCCCTACGCCCAGTCACTGGAGCAGGATGGCTTTGGCACTGCGGTGCTGGAGATTCCCAGCAAACACACAGGGGACTGGGGAGCTGGATCTGATGGAGGTGCTCCTGGAGGGTCACAGGGCAGCAGGTTCCTGGTTTTGGGGGTGCTGACAGGATTTGTGTGGTTTCAGGGGAGCAGAGATTGGTGAGCAGCCGTAGGACTCCGCCTTTGGGAACTAATAACCTCAGTATTGCAACATCCCTCTCTGAGCTGGCAGATAAGGAAGGGAAATTAGCTGTTAATAGGAGCAGGGTTGGAGATAAGCACAGGGAAGAAACCAGAGCTCTGCAAGCCCAGCTGGAGGTTTGGGTAAGGTTGTGCTTGGCAAACACACACTCAGCTGGTGGAAGAGTATGTTTATAAATTTGGCCTCCAGGACTGACTTTCACATGAATCTGCCATGGTCAGGAGATGGCTCGGCTTGGTAGCTGGGTTGGGGTTACTTTTTCCATCTGAGGAACAACATGTGGGATGCAAGAGCCCTGGTCTTGAGCAACAGAGCTGAGAGTTGGTGCCTCAGGTTAGAGTGGCCTGTGTGGGGTGAGGTGGAAATTTTTGGTGTCCTGGGCAGACTGAGCTGCCTGTGCAGATAGACAGGGTTGTTCGTTCAAAAAAATCTTTGCCAGAGGGTGAACCTTTCCTCTCCTGTCACCTACCTTTCCATTGGTGTTGATGCTTTGTCACGTGGATCTTTCCACCAGGTATTGGTAACACCTTTGTGCTAAGTTTATGCCTGAAAATGTGTCTTAACTGTTGATTTTGTGTTAGACTCTCTGCGGCATTGTGCAGGCAGCTGGTCCATTTCCTTCATTGCTTTTGTTCTGAACACTCCAGCTCCACAACTTCTCCCCTTCAGCCTCTCTTCATGCTAGTTCAATCCCTACAAACTTGTTTAGTCTGCCTAAGCCTGATGCTCAGAAATTTGGGGTGGCTCCTCCTGTGGCCATCCCGAGTACACAGCCTTCCCACTGGAAGAAGGAGCCACAAAACCTTGATCTCTCATTTAAAATGCAATTGCACCCATGATTTCTTTCTGTTCTTCCTATCCACTGGTTAAGGATGGAAAGGGTCTCAGTAAATGTTGCTGAGATATCTGCTTCTTTGTGTAGTGCAGAGTCCTCTAATTCCTCACCAACACTCCCAGCCTCCTGGGATGTACACTGGCAGGGATGGCACTGCTTCTTTACAGGTGGCTCCATAATTAGCTGTCCCTGGAAATGTAAGCTTAATTACATTTTACATATTGGCTCTAGAGAGGCAGGAACTGTGTCCCTTGAAGGACGTTCTTCTGTTATCTAGAAATTTGTGGGTTTTTGCGGTGACTGAAGAGCTCTCAGGCAGCATGGATTGCCTTTCAGGTTGTGTTGAGCACCATCAGTGGTGCTTCGTCTCTCACCCTTTGTCTTTGTGCCCTTTCCTCTTCCGTCTCCAGCCAACAGTGCTTTGCCCTTTTGTCTCATGTTTAAAAACGGCACAGACTCTTGCTTAGCTTTGCTATGAACCATGTCCCCAGCAGTCACTTTTCCTTTCTTCCCCATCTTCCTTACAGAGCGAGTGGCAAGTCCTCTCTGGCTGGGTTGTCCAAGAGTTCTTCAACTGCTGCATCAGTGCTTGTCTTCCAAAGCCCTGATTTTCTTGTAGCAAGGTGACCAGCATTCACTTCTGAGGAACCTCTCCTGCTGCAGGACAGTGATATGGAACACTGCAGCAGGCAAGAGGTGCACTTCCCCTGCTGGCATATCCTTTTCATGTCTCACAGCTGTCCCTGAACAGGGACATTTCTGGATCCAATGAATGGAAAAGCAAACTGTTGCGTGGCTGCATGGGAACTCTAAATTCGGACATTAGATTGCCATAATCTGTGGAAAGAAAGGAAAATAAAGCACAAACCGTGAAACAGCCTCTTCCTGCAGACTGCTTGTGCCATTGTTGTAGTCCCTTGGGTCAACACACACCCAAGATGTTCCTTCGCCTCCAGGTGTTTGAAGAGGCTAATATTTGGAAGGACAAGCTGCTCTGCTGAGTGTAAGAGTTCAGTCTGACTCACATGTCCCAGAAGACAGGATCTGGAGTAATTTCGGTGTAGCATCCCTGGGTGCACCTGAGAGAGAGTCGGTCACATCCCCAGGTAGGTGTTTCAGGCAGGTTAAAAGAATTCCTCCTCGGAGATCCCTCTCTGTCTGCCTTGACTGCACAGGGAGTTGCAGAGAGATAATTAGATTTGAGATGTAGTCTACCCTAAGTAAGGAACAGAAGCAGCAGTGGATTTCTGTGGGTTTGCTTTTTTCTTTGGCCTCTTTTTGTTGGTAGAAATTAGAAACTGTGAATTTTACAGAGCCTTCTTGGATTTGGTCCAGAAACACTACATTTGCTGTTCTCTAGGAAAAGGAAATCCTGTCTTATAGGTGTTGTTTTCTCTCTCTGCTTAAAAAAATAAATAGTTTGTGGGTCAGTGTCCCTCCGACACCTGGGTTTATCTGCTTGGAGCACAGGACTAATCCCAGAGGATCCAGGTGCTGGCTGGAGAGCTGGGTGTTGTCTGCCTCTCGGGATGGCTGTGGCCTGGCAGAGGAGAGTCATCTGGTGGTATCTGGGCTCCCTGTGCGCAGAGCCGCCGCTAATCTGCAGACGAATGTGTTTCAACAGGAAAAGTAAATCCTGTGCGTACCTGTGCTCGCTTGCTCCTGCCGGAGCCAAATCGCAGCGCTGCCTCGTAGGCTCCGGGCACCGGCAGCGCCCAAGCAGCGTCGCTCCTCGGGTCGGAGGCTCTTGTGCAAGCCCCGTGGAGCCGGGGGGGTCCGTGTGAGGGCTGCGGGGCGCAGCGACAGCCCGGGCGGGGTTTCGCAAGGCGATCCGTGCTCACGCTCCGTCCGTCAGCGCTGCCG
>VWZT01009476.1:166350-181084 GCA_013397055.1 Pachycephala philippinensis | reverse complement strand
GAGGCGAACCCACGCTGTGCCTCGCTCTGACAAGGGCCTTTTGATCCAGCAGAGAACCCCAAATCTAGACTAAATAAAGCCAAAAAACAGAGACAGGTTTAAGGCATGCTTTTCACAAGGGGAACAATTGTTTCTGTGTTTCTTCTTCCTTGGCTTTGTTTCCCAGCCTTTGGCTTTTCTTTGCAAATCAGGCCACTTGTCATGAATTTTGGGAATGGAAATAAACCTGGAAGCTCCAGCCCCCTGAGCAGCAGTCGCTGTTATGGGGTAAGTGTTTGCAAATGACAGCTGGTACGCTGCACTCGGCGTGGTGGGGGACGCAGGGGAGGAGAAACCACTTCTGCTATTTGCCAGCACTCTCAGGGAAGGGATGCTTGTTAGACAGACCGGTTTGTGACATAAATGTAAAACAACAGCAAAAAAGAAACCCAAAAGAGCCATCTAAAGCCCAAGAAAAGACACTTGCTGTTGCCCTTGCCTTGCAAGATGATATATTGTCTTTGTTCTAACGATAAAAACAAAATCCTTCAGCTCAGGATTACTCAGACTACTGGACAGTGTCTCTGAGAGAAACTATTTCCATTTCTGGACCTGGAAAGTTAAAATCAGAGAAATAACTTCTTTGCTTATGGCTAACCTGTCAGAGAAGAGGCAGATCTTGGCCATCATGCTTCTACCCTCATCCAAACTTCCTCAATGCTTGGAGCAGACTGATCTGAGTTTTTTTATCATACATGGCTCCAGATACAAAGCTTTGTTCTAGCTCCTCTGAGACTCTTTTTGGATTTTCCATTTGGCTGGGCACCATCTCTGACAGGATCTTCAGGAGCAGAGCCTGGACTTGTACCTCCTGTTTAGAAAAAAAACAAACAAAACACCTCAGGGCAGAGAGTGTGCAGTCAAGGTGCTCTGCTCTCCTGCAGCCTCTTCTGTGCTGACTTTCTCCAGCACAGGGAGATGCTTCTTCCCTTCCTCTTCTTGCATAACCTCAGCTACTGTCAAGCCCTCATTTTCTTTGGTTTTGGGTTGTTAGGTTTTTTCCTCCTTACTTGATAATTTATCTCCTTTTCCCTTGTGACACGGTCTTTTGCTAATCCTTAATATTTCTGTCTTTTCTTAGAGCAGTTGAAGGAGTCAAACTGTGGGTGAGTCTGTGCCAGCCTGGCCATGGCATCGGTGGTTTGGATGCAGCCATAAATCCTGGGACTTGGAAGGAGCTCATCTACTGACAGCAACGCACCCGTGGGTCTGCTTGATGCAAATGATTTGTGATGTATCACTGGGCCCGGCTGCCAAGATGTAGGTTAGGGGCAGATGAACTGGAAATCACTGCAGAAAGATGAGGGCACGGTAGTTAGCCACCTCCATCCTCTGCTTTGGGTGTCTACGGCACAAAGCAGGAAAAGAAGAGAGATGGATTTAGCCGCCAGCAATTCACAAAATGAAGGGCTGGTAGGGCTGTGGCAAAGGCTGTCCGTGGTTGCTGGGGGTCTCTGTGCTCAGGGGTAAGGCAGATGGGCACAGGTGGTACCCGTGGTGGCTGTGCTGCCCGTGGAGCTGCACATTCCCAAGGCTGTGTCTCCTCTGCTCGTCCCCTGGACAGGACACTGGCAGCCTCCACCCTCTTTCAGTCATGTCTGAGTAATTTATGGCCACAAGTTGATGCCAATATTAGATTCACTGGGACTTGCTGGCATCCTTAAACACTGTTTTAAGAGGGGCTCGGACTTGTGTTCCTCCGCACTGTGAACAAAATCGGCTTTTGCTAAGTTTCCACCAAGGGTCCTTCTCCACAGGGGCTGCTGCTCCTTGGGTACCTTTCCATGGGGAATGCACTGGAGCATTCCTCAGGGCTGGGGAGATGCAAACCTCCCTGTTCTTGCAGAAGTTATGGGAGGGGGAAGGGGAAATGGAGAGAGAAACCACCTGGTGCTGTGGCCACCGTGGCCTGTCCGATTTAGGAAATAAACTGAAGGCAAGTTCCCTCTGTGTGCCATGGTCCCCTAAACTTGCATTTCATACCAGTTTAGTGCCTGGTGCCTGCTGATGTGAATTTGGAGGGAAAAAATCTGTTGTGGGATGCAATGAAGCATGTGACTAGCTGGCAATATTGAGATGGCAGATAAGGCTCTTTTGGGCTGAGATCACCCATATTTTGTTCTGTGTGTGGATTGCTCTGCTCTGGGACTGCCCTGCTGCAGATGGCAGCTACTCATAACCTCTTCCTCCCAGTGCTCTCCAGCAGTTCAAACAGTGCTCTCCAGTAGCAGATATGGTAATTCCCAGGGTAAGTGTGTGACTGGTTGGAAAACACACCAGCTGCCATGGGAGCCTCCTTTCCTGTGAGTGTGGTCAAGTGCAACCAACGGCCCTGGAGGCTTCTCCTTCCCTCACCTATCCGTGGTTCTCTGGATCCGCTGGAGAGCAGGGACTGCCACCATCCTAGTGAGGAGAATGTTGTGCCTGACTGGGGCTGGAGTGCTGCTGCTTGATGGAGTTGGACATCTCCAAAGAGGCACGTGCTAGCTGGTCATCATTTTGTTTTCCCTTGGTTCCTCTGCTTTTCTTACTGCCTTGTTCCTTGCAAAATTCCATGTGCTTTGCTCCTCCAGGTAGCAGCTCTATGCTGCTTCGTTCTCACTGTCAGCAATCCTTTATTTCACAGCACAAAGCAGGTGCTGCAGGTGTGGCCCCGTGTCTCCGGTGCCTTGCTTGCTGTATCCTTGCTATTTGGATCCTTTGGTAACTGAAAAGCCAGGCAATCTTGGAAGGGATCTAGAATAAAACCCAGATACAGGTTAGCACACTTAGCAGTGTGGCAGCAGGCAGTGTCTTGTCCCACCTTTTCCAGCTTCAAAAAGGTTCCAAGGGAAGAAATCTGGGTTGCTGTGGGAGTTTTGGTGGGCTATGATGTGGTTTGAAATGTCCCTGTGGGGGGAAGCAGTTTAAAGAGTGATTTAAGGGCTTTAAGGTGTTGGGAGGGATGCTGGGGACAGGCAGGACCATCTGCACGAGGGAGTGCCCATCTGCATGGAGGCTATAGGGAAGGGATTCCTTGCAGGGCACCAGTTCCCATCTGGTGGGAATGCTGATGAGCTGTGGGAGGGGCGATGACACGACATGGGAGGGATGCAGGGCCTGGGCACACCCAGCAGTGCACAGGGGGTGACAGCTGCCGTGGTGTTCTGAAGCCAGCTCAGGAGTACTGCTCCTCAAAAAGGGCTTGTGAGCACATTCCAAGGCTTGGCTGCTGTGCCAGCTCTGGGATCAAATGGGTCATCTTGTGTAGTCTGAGTGTTTTTGTGAACAATTAAACTGCAACTCGTGCCAGCGTGACTGCTCTTACGACGTGATGGCAATTACAGGAAGTGCAATGTTTGATGACCAGTATCTCATTTTCTAGAGGGTGACTGAGATTTCGTTTTCACACTCTCATGCAAATTTCTTTAAATTTAAGATCTACTGAGGGGAGAAGGGAACAATTTCTCTAAGTTGAATCACCAAAACTTGATAAATCCTTTAGGTGTAGCGGTCTGTGTTGCTGCTGGTTTGCTGCTACAGACTTTAAGTCTGAAAAAGCTTTCACTGTGCAAAGGTTTTTTTTCTGGACACTGAATGCATGACCCTCACTAGAAACTATGCAAACACACAGGGACAGCCTGACCGTGCAAGGTGGTGCTTTTACCAGCAGCTGCTGGTTGGGGTCAGGCAGATCACAGGGAAGGATCAGAGCAGCTCCCTGCATTCCCTCTCTCCTCCCCACATTCCCGAGCTGCGGTGATTTAAGGTTAACATTCCTTCATTTGTTTGCAGCTATAAAAAATAGACATCTTATAGGGAATGGTGAGATGATGTGCAAATTCAGCAATGAGAGATAGAGAATGTTTTATTTCCGTTGGTGGTTGTGTCTTCACATATTTTAACAGACTTGAGGATGGACAGACATCTCGTGCTTTCGATGGCTGTGTCCAGCACAAGCAGGTCTTCAGTTCCAGCAGGACCTCTTGGGTGGTACCAAAATACCAATTAGTTAGGAATGATTTGAAGTATTAAAAAATTTCACAGGTTCAGACTATTAACAATTTCCAACAGTAAACATCACCTGTGTTTTTTGCTCTGGGTTTTAGAGGGCTGTACACCCTGAGCTGCTACCTTGTGGGAATTTTGATCTGATTTAACTGTGAGCAGCTGGTCTTTGTCATTGGCTTCAGGATGCTGCTCCTGCAAGGGCAACTGAAATTTTTGTACCTTTGCCTTTTTCTATTTGAGCTTCAAAGGACATGTCCCTATATTATTATGAAAATCATCTTTCACTAGACTAAACTTTGAAGCTGCAATATTAACCATTTTATATGCCTATGATCAGCGTTTCTGTCGTGAAGACACAGCCACATCCTCTTTCTGTTCTAACCCAGCCTGTTTGCTATTTTTGCATATGATATTTTGATGCTGCCTCACCTTATGCTAAACCCCACTCTTCTACTTACTTTTTTTTATTTGTGATTCATTTAGCTCTCATATTACCAACATAACTTACTTCAATAACACATTCTATGATATTTTGAACTTGCTTTGTGGGTTTTTTTCACTCTTTCTAACAAATTATTTTATTTGTCTACTTTGGCACTAAATAAGGCCTGGTTTTCTTCCTTTTTAAGGACACTGACTTACTGATTTCTACATGAAAATTTCACCAGCATTAAGACTACTTGTTAGTATGCACAGCTACTGCAGAGGATGTTTTATTTTTTGACAGCTCCAGCTTCGTTAACGTCTCTGTAAACTGTGGAGAGAAAGCTGCCATTTTAGTACATAAGTGGGCTGTACTACAAACAGACACATTTCCCAAGCAGGAACCAATCCGCAAAATATTGCCACTTTGCATGCAATCAGAAATGAGATTGGCTATCATATCTTTGATTAAATATGTTAAATGAGTTGACCAAAAAATGGCCAAGCTGACAAAATGAAAGTATCCTTGATCTACATCTAAATACACATTTTTCAAAGGAAGTCGTAGCCTTTTATCATGCCTTCATATTCCAATAGCTGGCATTGATTTCAGCCTGTCAGCTTGAATCTACTGGTGTTGATAAGGAGTCTTTGATAATATGATGATTTTTTAAAAATAAAGCTATTTTTCCCCCAGAGGTATATGGATTTGGGGTGATCCTGTTGAGTTTGCCCTTTTGTATTCAACAAGTTACTCAGAATCTCCAACTCCTGCTTATTAATTTAGTTTTGTGATTTTGTCAAGGTTATCAGCTAGATATTTTATCAGGGTCTATTTCCTCTGTGCCTCTGGCTTCTGAAAATTGAGATTTAACTTTGTCTGTCAGTTAGGACCTACTGCACAACCACTGTCAGCTCTGCAAACCTTGTCAGCTCACCAGAGGGGCAGTGGGGAAGGGAAGCTGCCTCTTTCTTGAGACAATGCTTTGACCCAGAACAATATCCAGTGCGTTACCTTGCAATCCACTGTCACCATTTGTCCTCTCCAGTTATGTCCTTTCATCCAACACCAGCTCCTTGTCCACCTGCCCTTTGAAGCACTGATGGGATATTTTCTTCCACCTTTTACTGCACCTCCTTTCAGACTGGCCAAGACTCTCTCCTTAAACCCAGGGACAAGTTTTTCTTCATCTGCTTGTCTGGCTCGGTGTGCATATTTTCACCCAGCAAACAAGGGCAGTTTACTTTACAAAGAAATATGGTTTTACTTACTACAAGCCATTTTAAACCATTTATTTGACTTTCAAATTACCCTCAGCATTGAACTCTCATCTGCTTTGCAGATGGAAAGCAGATCTTACCAAATAGCCTTTGTTGTCTGGGATATCCCCAGCCCACACTCAAACCGTTCTGACGTTCTTCTGACCACTTTCGTTTCACATTGTCCCCAAGGCTTAGCCAAGCTCCCTGGATTTCCCAAGCAGGTGGTAATTGCTGTTCTGGAGCTTTCTGAGCTGGTGTTACATGGACCAACCTCCTGACTGACCTCAGGCTCTCTCAATCTGCCTGGGCATGAAGTGTGAGGGTGTGCTCTCCTTCTGCAGGGTCTAACTGGCAGGATGCAGTTAGTCCTCACCAAAACTGTCTAAAGGCTTATGTCAGTGTGAAAGGGGCTTCACAAATGCCACACCAGATGTGATGTTCTAGGGGACCAGGAGAGGCGGTGCTTTTCCATCAAGCTTGTTGGAAGCTGTTTGACAACTGCATCAGTGCTGTCAGCTGAAAATAGGCTGGTGTTGCTACATCACCGGCTCCAATGTTAAAAAACAACTGCTTCCACCCATGGAGAGGCCATATAATGTGCAGCATCCTTTCCTTATCAAAGTGGACCCACGGAGAGAAGCTGAGGAGGGACCTCTCCCCGTGTGTAAAATAGTGTGATGTATCAGTGTTACAAAGGTCACATTTTTCTTAGTGCCTACACACAGCACCACATTCCTTCACAGAAACTGGTCTCTTGATGTTTGCTTTGTGTTTTAAACAAATTTCTGGAAAAATTGCTGGTATGTCTCTGGGATTTCTACTGTCTCCATGTGTCCTTAAATGAATCCCCCTCCAAGTTTAGTTCTTCACAGGCACCAGCTGATACATATAGATAATTGCAAATTTAATGGTTGGAGTTACTCAGTAATAAATAGGTTTGCTAAGTTAAGTCTGGGTAAGACTTAGCACTGAAGACCTTTGCCTTTCTGTTTTTAGGTAGCCAGTGCTGTCATGGGGGTTGGAGATCCTTTGTCACTGTTTGCTCGTTATTGGATAAGCCAGACACACAGAGGCACCTCCTTGATACACACACTGAGTTCTCTTAAGATGACAACAAGGCCACGACTTCACAAAGTCTGTTCAAGTCGCTGCTCTGGGGCAAAGCCATGTTTTTGGCTCAGGGCATGTGATGTATCTAAGACGTGCTTGGAACAGACTTTTCCTCTGTTCTTTCAGTGATGAGCAGGCACGGCCAGCCAGTCCCAGCCTACCAGGATAAACAGCATCCTCTTGGAAACAAGCAGTTCTTCTTTTTGACCCCTTTGCTGCTTTTAAAAAGAGCAGTATCTGAAGGGAAATTTCAGGTTTTTGGCTGCTTTTGCCCATTTCATGCCCATTCTGTGACAGAGTGTGGTACAACCACAGGGTATGGGGCAAAGGGCTGATGTCAGGCAAGAGGAAACAGACTTCTTTATAGACTTGAGGGTGCCTCAGGTACCCATGTTAGCAACACATTTTCCTTCAGAATCCTTTTGGGTTTAGCACCAATGCTTTGGATGTGCCGTAGCAGAGAAGTTCCCCATTTTAATCTCTTGTTGTACTCTTTCTTTGTTGATTTCTTTTCTATACCAGACATTACTTCATGTACTTTTATTCCGTCTCCCTTGCTTTTCTCTGAAGATAATAATCCAGATCTTTCCAATCTTTTGTGAATTGCCATACCCTTGATCCTACTTGTTGCTCTTTGAATCCTCTGAAGTTCCCAGTCTCAGAGATGGCTGGAGATGGCTGGACCACAGCAGTCTGCTTGAAGTTGTACCACAGATGTATGTCAAGATATTGTATCTTTTTATTGTTCTTCAGCCCATTTTATCTGCTTGCTTACTTTATCTGCACACAAAAAACAAAGCTGGGTGGCACCTGGGGGCAAAGGCCATGATCTAGGTTACTTCTTAAAGCATTCTTGGTGTATTTGTGCAAACTGTTCCTAAAGACCTCTATCGACACCACAGCCCCGTAGGCCATCCCAGTGGTTTGTGACCTTTGCTATTAGAAAAACAGAAAAATACCTAACCTAAAGGTAAAAATTTATATCTTAAGTACCTCCTGAGGGCAGGGAAACCAGCTTTCTCCACTTGCCTGTGCAATGTCCTCTTACATGTTTGAAGACCTTCATCATGTTTCCCCTTTAGCATTCTCCTTAGGAACATGTGCCTTTTTGGTCAGGTTTTCTAGATCTCTTGGCATTCCTATTGACCTTTACAACTGGGCCATACCTTTCCTGCCCAGCTGAACTCTCGGCTGTGCTGTGCAGACTGAATGGAAGTGATTCCCTTGTGTCTTACAAGGTTTAAGCCAGGTCATACCTAACAGCATGATGTGCACATCAGCTGATGTCCAGCTTGTGAACAGCTGCACTGCCCTACTAAACCATCTTCTGAAACACTGCTGTCCTTTAACTCAGCCATAGATTCAGGTCTTTTCTCCATCCTTACTGAGCTGAACTCCATCATCTTCTTCTCCATCTTCTTCCAGAGGAGGCTGGACCTGGACCATCTCCTGCTTGGTGCAATTTGAAAATTTACCTGCCCTCATCCTCCTGTTGAATAGTCTGGCACAAGTCCTGATCATCTCCATTCAATGCATCCTTGCGTTTTGGAAGACAAATGAGTCATAACTACATTCAAGTAGCACTTAATTTGCTTGCTTTGACCTTAGAGAGATTTCATCCCGTTCACTTCTCATTTTATGAGAAAGGCATGTGAGAAAATAACTTATCAACAACTTTACCTTCTTGCCTTTCCCTGCCAAGACCCCCTCTTTAGCTGTACCTTGGCTTTTTGTCATTTGTAATGGATCTTAGCAGTTTGCCTTTCCTTCTAAATTCAGAGCTTCATGCAGATACAATGAACTTTGTTGGCCATTATGTTGTCCATTCATCTGGCTTTTTTGGAGGCCTCAAAGGTTTTGCTTAGTCCCCACTGGGGCCTAATTAACTTAATAAATTTATGGCAGCCCAGTTGGTTCAGCTTCTGACAGTCATGAACAGGCGCTATGTAATATGAAGAATATAATAGCCTGTCTTGTTCCAACATTTCCTTATTCTGATGCAATTTTTGAGAGTAGTACCAGAGGAAACCAGTAATGGGAGAGCAACACTATGATTTTTATTATGTTTTTATGCGAAACCCTGCCTTTTTTTGCTGTGTTAAGCAATTAGCTCACAGACTTCCAATTCCAGCCTTTTAGAATCTCTCCCTGGTCTTCAAGGTCCATTTGTGCTCTTCTCATTTCCCCTTCCTTCACTGCCAATGGAAATTAGAGATTTTACTGGCTTTCACAGATTCAGGTTTCTATACTCTGTTGGCTTTCCAAGTGGTTCAAATAATGTATGGAAACATCCCATTTGGTGTAACGGCTTGATCCTTGTAACCCTGGGAATGTACAACCTCTTGGGCTTAAATATAGAGAATCATAAAGTGGTTTGGGTAGGAAGGGACCTTACAGGTCATCTAGTTCCAAGACCCCTGCCTATATACATATAATATATACATATATATGTGTATATATATATGTAAGTTTAAATATATGTTTTCCCATTTGAACTTTTGGTAGGTAAGGATCAATCTCCCATCATTACCACTGCATCAGAGCCTGATGTCCTTCCTGCTCTGCACATCTTGCGTCTTGCTTTTAATCAGGTCAATGTTAGGCTTGTAAAGAGGTGTGAATCTGAATTTAAAATGCTGTACTTGGCTTGCACAAACTCTCAGTGCATGCAAGGTGGTGTGATGCAGCCTACAACGCGATAATGTAAACCAAGAGCATTGACACAAAGTAGGTATGAAGTAGCTGGTTACTCATCACTGAGTAACCTCCCCACCCGGACAAGCCTTTAGCTAATGGTTCAGCTAATGCTGTCTTTCAAATTAGATCCACTGTAATATTTCAAATTAAAGAACTCAGCTGCAGTGGGACAGACACATGGGAAAGATTAAGATGAATTAAGTAAAGGTGTGACATTAAATTGCAACAGTTAAAGCCCACCAAATCCCTGTGTGGATGTTCTTTCTTTTACAGATAAAATATCCCTCACTTCCTTTACATTTATTTCCGAAAGGCTTAATCCTAAAGTGTTCACACTGGGGTTTAAGGCCCTCTTGCTTTCCTATCTGCGCTTAATTCAACTTAAATGTCTTAGGTAGGCTGCCAATCTAAGTTAAGAGTAGATGGTTTTCTGCTCTACTTATAACTTGTGTTTTAAGGCAGAGAAATTGGTTCTTTAAGTTCTGTCTCGTGTCATTTGACAATTTGTGTTAGGCAAGTACTACATTATCATCATTTTTGTTGCTTTTTCTGTCTATTAGACATCTCAGCATGGGACATTAAACATCCTCTCTTCTTTTAGTCTAGAGATTTATAATGCTAATTTTACAGGAATGCCATGTGGGACCAAGCCAGATATATTACAGATATCTGAATGTCTCGTGTCGACGCAAACCCACCCTGACTGATGCTGCCTTGCTATCTTTCTTTTTTTCAGACAGGTGTATCTCTCATCAAACTTCTCTTTTTTTTTCCTGGGATTTTTGTGCTGTCTTGACCTCAAGTTTTAAAGCACTTCAGGCTGCTGTATTATCATAAAATAAATGACTGAGTCAAGTCAGGCATGTTTCTGGCATTAGAAACTAATCTGATATGAAGAATTCTTCAGGGCTCAGGTAGAAGTGGAACAGTGCTCTCCTGCAAACAGTTTTGGGAACAGAAGAGATTCTGGGAATAAGGAGAAGAGCTGGGTGACTTGCATGCACCCTCTAACCAATACTGACCTTAATTAATTATTTTTGTTTGCAAAGATCAGATGCCCAGGTGTTTTGAGCCATTGCATATCACCACATTTCCCCGCATTGGTGATGTCAGGAGGAGCACACTGTGCCAGTCTGTAGCATTGTGATTGATTCCTGATCTGCCAGCAATATAGGGCAAGGCAGACTATTGAGTCAGGCTTATGTGGGATCACGAATTGAAAGCTTGCTATAAAAAACATTAAATAATTAAAATACAAATTCCACCAGGGATGCTGAAATGAAAAGGAGCAATTTACAGACAATGCGAGTGGATGCTCAGACAATGGACTCATTACATTTCTGCATTGAATATGCGTGCTAGTTAAAGCCCTGGTGAAATATTCCAATTGAAAAAATGGATGGAAGGTGATTTTCTAGCTTTCGGCAGCAACTGTTCCCTGACTGAATCCACTGCTGAAATATCATGCGTTCACCAAGGCATTTCTGAAGCACCATGCATTCTATCACTGGCACATCCTGGTACCAACCAGGGCTACAGTGACCTTTGTGGACAAGGAAGGAGGGGAGGGGAGGAGGGAAACTGAAGAATAACGGGAGTGGGGTGCGGAGAACACATCTGTAATCTCTGACGGTCAAGTTACTCTCATCTTCCACCGAAGTTATTAACTTCAACTGTTTGATGATTCCACAAGTACACAAAAGGTAGGTTTAGTATTGCTTGGGAAGATGAATTGTGTATTTCCACTCCCCAACACCTCATGCTTTCTCTTGTATTTACCTTGGATTTGAACTTTGTGTTTGCAAATACCTTCTTTTGAGAACATAAATGTTTTTCAAGCAGTGCTCTCCCTATACAAACTACTGACATGAACTCTTCACTGATCATCTTCAGTTTGTTTTTTCAAGACTTAGCATCATTATGAAATACTCAGTAAAAATATTGATTGCTGAAGTGCAGATTGTTTTTCACATTTCCTCTGGCCTGATCTTGTAACCACATACAGACATAAATAGATTTTTTTTTTTTTTACTCAAGAGAAGCCAACTGTGCCTGTTGGAAGGAATGAGACTGTTAACTGTGAGTTGTGACATCTGCAGGGGGAAGCGGAGAAGATGGACACGCTGTATTCTTGTTTTACATGACAAAGGACAGAGAAGCAGCAGGAAACTTCAGCCTGGACAGAGTCAGTAGAACAGGTCACATCACTGGACTCTGTACATCACTCCTAAAGGCACAGGTAAAAAGTTATGTGGAGGTGGGTTGGTGAAAAAAAATCTCCACTTGATGTTTGTTGATTTACCTGTCTGTGATCTAAATGACTGAGCAGTAGGCCCACACTAAGAGTATTTTCAAACAAACAAAAGATAATTTTTGAAAAACTGGAAGGGGATTTAGAAAGAGTTACAAGGATAAAGCAAGACCTGGAGAACAGAGTTAATACTGATACACAGTCCTTAAACCTGATAGCTAAGATGAATAATTAGAAGCTCAGGCTTGATGAATGCAGACAAATATGAAGGCATAAATTTGAGAGTTAGGCTACAAGGCCATCTCAAAAGCCAACATAACTGGTGGATTTCTCTCTCAAATTCCCAGACTGGATCCTTCCAGATCAACAGCTGCTTCAGTAGAAGTTACCGGCCTGACGCATAAATTTCTGAATTAAATATTTCAGTTTGTCATGCAGGAGGTCAAATGTGGTGGTTCTACTTGATGTGTGCATTTACTTCTCAAGCCGCTGTTTAAAACGTTTTAAAACACATGTATTCCCCAGTGATTCCCCAAAGCCACTTTTTAACACATAAACTACTCGTGCTTCCTAATTTTTTTTTGTTTCTAGATTTACACACAAAAGGGAAGAAAAAAAAAATAAAAGGAAGGAGGGTGAAGTGCTTTTTACTTTCCACTATTTAGCCCTGTTAAAACTGAAATGTACTGTGCTCCATGCTGCATACACATTGCCTTTTAGTGGGTTTCTCAAGGGTGGGCAACTTTTGGAACTCAGAAGGGAAAGGGAAGACTATATTAAAGACTATTCATTATTTTACCTAGGGAAAAGCAGAGTTTGTCTGCTATTTACAGAGCAGTGTAAAGAAAAAAAAAATAGGTCGAAATGCAAATGCTCCTTTAAGCTTCTCAAGCTACTGAGCTTATATATTTTTCTATTTTGTTGTGTCAAAACACTAACATCAATAAATAAACAGCACAGTAATAAATATGTGTCCAAACAGTAATATGAACATCAGTGCCACAGCTGGGTGACCTGGTGAGGAACTGCCATCATTTGAAAATATGTGAGGGACAGATCCAAGGTCTGATGTGTCCCTTCACCACCTCTACCCTGGTGCAGGGGACTTCCAGATGAACAAAGCACTGCAAGATTCTCACTCAACTTGACAATTTATAGGTGCTTAATTCCTCTTAAAACAACACAAAAACCTGCGCCCTAACCCAAACTGACATTTGAAAATTGGAACATGTCTTGATTAAGGTCATAGAAGAATGATAAGAGAGTAATGAACAGCACTCAAATATGCTGAGTCTTACTTTTTTGCATTAACTACAAGACAGTCTTTCTTCTTCGTATTACGCTGTTAATTGCCAAACAAATTTTTTTGAAAAGCAGGTTCCAATTGATGTGTCCTTGGAGAAAGACTTGTGCTCGCCCTGCAGAAAGCTTTAATTCCTCAGTGTGTTTTAAAATAAGGTTTTAGTGCTGAGCTTCCAGACTCAGACTTAATGCAATTCAAATGATATTTTTTTTGACAGGGAAAATTGAGTAGAGTCACCAAATTAATTGTCTTTGAAGGGGAAAAAAAAAAAATCAAAGCTGAATAAATGTACATCTTCCCTCAGTTTCTAAAACTCTGGTTTTTGAAAAGAAAAAGTTTCCCATTTTATTCAATAAGCAGGTTAATGACACTTCCTGTATTTGTGTAAAATTGTAGAGGACTGCATGGAATGTAGCTACATTTTATTAACTCCTTCCTCTGTTCATAGAGATTGAGTACTCGACATCATCATTTTGAAATGTACTTATTGCACAAAGTCAGGGCAGACCTTCATCAGGGTCCCGGTGTCATTATACTCTCTTCTTAACGCAATTTATTGCACTGTAACTTGATGGCACAACCTCTGACCTGCGTGAGGTGCAGAACCTTATTAATGCACCTTGCCGAGGGAACTCGAAACCCTACGATCAGCTGACTCACCAGGCAGATGCGTCTCACTTCTAACAGGACCTGAGCGAAGGCTATAAGCCTCGTCACTGAGACAGGGTGATCCTGTAGGACAGCCTGGGAATAACTAAGCTTGTAGCAAAAAGCTTTGGGCTGCTGCTGATTGAATGACTCACAGAGCTAAGCCCAGCGAAGCTGGTAAATTTTACCCAACAGAGCTTATGCAGATCTTGGCTTCAATCCAGCAGAGCACTTAAGCACATGCTTAATTATACGCAAATGACATAGAGCAATTGAGGTACGCACGTGTTTAAGCGCGTTGCTGGGCGAATGACTTTATTTAGAGAAACGTGGAAAAGTTGGTAACCCCTTAAAGTGGTGAAGTTGAGAGGTGCAAGCGACACCGTGCCACGGCCCAGGCTGCAGAGGTACAGCCAGTTTGGGTGGAGACCTAATCCAAGGAAGGTGTGGATTTTAAGATTTGGCCTCTAGCGATTCTCCAAGTAGTTTACTGTGTGGGGTCATGGAGAACATCATGATCATGGAGATGAAGTGCAGAAAACTCATGTCGGGACTTTCAGATGGATTTGGAGGCCCTGAGAGTCCGAGGGACACCACCTCTGTAATGCCACTGGCAGTCAGCAGCGGGGCCTCACCCCAGAGACGCGTCAGGACTGGGGAACCAGATCAGGCTTTACTTCTTTACACTGAGGGTGGCAGAGCCCTGGAACAGGCTGCCCAGGGAGGTCGTGGAATCTCCCTCTTTGGAGACACTCCAAACCCACCTGGACGCGTTCCTGTGTCACCTGCTCCAGCTGACCGTGCCTGGGCAGGGGGGTTGGGCGGGATGATCTCCAGAGGTCCCTTCCAACCACAACAATCCTGTGATAGTTGAGCCTTCTCCCTGACACCGACCGCGGCCGCTCCGGCCTTCTCTCCTCCGGGAGGCCCTGCTGAGCATGAAGCCGCCGGCACGGCACCGAGGGGCACGGGAGGCCACCCCCCGCCGAGGCCGATGCCCGAAGGGTCTC
>VWZT01009476.1:118314-165757 GCA_013397055.1 Pachycephala philippinensis | reverse complement strand
GGCGGGGAGCGGGGGATGAGGAGGCGGCGGGCGCCCTCCGCCCGCTGCTCCCGCGCCTCCCGCTGCTCCCGCTACTCCCGCTGCTCCCGCTCCCCCGGCCGGGAGCCGCGGGGCCGCGCAGGCCGCGACCTGCGAACAGTCATTTCGTTTGGTTTTATTTCTGCATAACCTTCTCAGAGTCTCCTCTCAGCTGCTCGGAGGAAGCTTTTGCAAGGCACCTCTTTTCCCCAGCGTCGGGAGCTGCTAACAAGTGCCAGGCTGGAAGTGGCTTGGGAGAGCAGGGGGGACCAGTAGGAGTTGAAGAGAAATTAGTTGGGCTTCAAACACTTTCACTCATCAACATCATTCCTCCCCCGATTCCTGCCAAACCTCAGCTGGGGTGAGTGCAGCAACGTCTGCATTAAGCTGGCTCATGGAAAGGGAAGACATTTATGTTACAAACATAAATCATCACTCTGATCACTTTGTTTTTGTAAACTGTTTAGGGCAGCTGTGAGAGATTTTGCAGAATGATAAAAAAAAAGTAGATGCGTGGAATCCAGCGATCACAACTTTAGTCTTGCTTTGGAAGTCTGCTTGGAGCATGACCTATCTCTGTCTGCATACACGTGACATTCTGGTCCAAGAAGTTGTAGATGGGAGAGATGTCTTAGTCCTGATGAGCAGCATCTTTGCCACTGGCCAGGACAAATGACAGAAGACTGTGTTTGTTCTTTTGAATAGGATCTCAGTTGCTTTGTTTATTTCTGTACTTACTTGCAAATGTCAGTAGTACTTTACAAGCTTGCTAGGAATGTATACCTGGGCCCACCCATCATGCTTCAACATTTTGGAGTGCCCATATCCAATTTCATTGTTGTAAGTGGTACAAATTTTGTAGCCATTCTCCATGAGTTCGGTGAATATGCCTTGTGAAGGGAAGAAGCAGAAAAACAGTACTACCCTGTATCAATTCTTGCAGGTGTTCCTATGCTGTTCTCAAAATCAGTCCGGCTAAACCAATGGTCTGATTGCGACTTAAAATCTCTCCTGCTGTGTGAAAAGTTTGCATACCTCCAGGCAATGTTAGTTTTTCAGTGTTCACTTCCAGTGTTTGGGTTTGTGAATTGTCCAGTGACAGCTGTCATCTGCAGGAGTTTTGGCAGCACCGGAAGCTCTGGAGCATGTGAGGCCTGCTTTCCTGTGGATCTCGTGGGATCTGCAGGCCCTTGGTACAGGCTACAGACACATCCATAGGGGAGGCCAGCAAAGCCTGCTCTTGTTGCAGTAATTTGGGAAAACAGAATTCATTTTCAATTGCAGTTTCCTGAAAACTGTTGTCATGGCTTTTCGTTATGAATACGCAACTGAATGTATGTGTGTGTTCAGTTTCCAAAAGTGTTTTCTGTGTAGTTTTTTCTGGATGTCTGCATGCCCCTCTTCCCCAAGTATACCTGTAGTTATTCAGTGAGCTCATATAAATGAAGAAAGCTAAAAAAGATGAGGGTGATCTCTTGCATTTGGGCTGCTGTGTGCACGTGTACTTCTGTCTTCTCTCCTCAGGCTGAGACCTGAGAGAACAGATGTGTATGTAATCTATGCTTCTGTTATTGTCTGTCCTGTCCATGTGTGCTTCATGTCTACTGTATTGCAAACTTATTCTGTTTATGGAAAAATCCCTAATATAATGGACTATGAAATCAAACTATTAAGTGGGTAAGTAGCTACTTGAAGAACCACAATGATTAAAAAAAATTGGGAGAAAAATTATTCAGAATATGAAAAGTTATATTGCAGGCTAAATTGTTCACCTGAAGGAACATATACTTTGGGAATATTGTTATGTAGTTTTTCAAAAGGTGGTTTTCCCTCTGAGTTCAGAGTGTACAAGTTTATTTGTATGAGGATTTAAAGTGCCGTGGAGTGTGCAGGTGTTCTAAAGACAGCTGATGTAAAACCATTGAGGTTGGAGGTTTGCACTTCCATCTGAGAATTTCTGTGTACCAGTAATGTTAGAGTTGAACTATGAGAATGCTAATAATATATTACTTTAGTGAGATATGGTCATGGTTCATCTTAAAGAGTTTAGCTCACTTCTAGATATGTTCTTTGCACCACAGGTTCAGTAATGTAAATTTGCAAATATAGTGGAGCTCAGGGTATCGGTTGTTAGTGTATGGATTTAGGTTAAACATTTAAAAATGTACTAATGGGGAGGAAGTGTTTGTTGTATTCTAGTAATTTGGGGAAAAGCATGGTGGGTTTGGTTTTTGTATCTGATGCAAGACATTTGTGATTTTTTTTTTGTGACTGGAATCTCTAGTGTCTTCCTCTGGTGAGGATTGCTGTGTGGGCTCTTACAAACAGAGACCTGTCTGTATGGAGCAGCTTGATGGAGTTGGCCTTAATCTATCAAAACCCCTTTAAATGTTTAGCATAATTTGGGATTAAGTTTGATTTAATTTTGGTTCTAATATAGAATACATTTTTCTCTGTGAAATAATGGAAGTTAAATAAGAAATAGTAACACTGGGGTAATGTCTTTCATAAATGAAGATACTGCTGTTACCCTAAATATGGAATGAAGCTTCCAGCTTTCTTGTCCAAACTTAACATGTCTTGTATATTAAATGAATGGGACAAGCATTGTAAAGTAAATACCAGTGGAAATGCTTTTTACTTGAAGGCTCTTAAATGGATCTAACAGAGAAATAGATAGGTTTTATTTAAAATAAGTGCTTCCTGTGCCTTTGCCTGACATTTTAATGATAGCTGCCGTTCAAACCAGCATCATTTATGATGAAATAGATTCAAGCCTTCAGTTTGCAGTCTGATCTGCATAACTGAGTGTTTAAAGACAAAAGTGGTCCCACAAAGGTTCCATGGATGTAACCAGACATGGGTGTCTGCTTCTATCAGGTTGCAGGGCTTATGTGAAGGATCAGTACTGTGATTAAGGTCCACTTTAATTTGTTTAGGGTTTTTTGAAAGAAATACTTTTGAGAAAATTGTATTTCTTGGAGTACTGAGATGCATGATTTTTTTTCCCCTTTTTTTCAGTTCTGTGGATTGGTATCTGTGCAGAAACCTTTGTACTAGTATTGAGTTAAATGTACAAACTTACTGTTTTTTAACAGCTGAGACATAGCTATTGACAGGACATGTCAGCAAATCACAGCCATGGGCTATAATATGTAGTTGTATGCCAAGCACAAATTTCTATCTAACAAAGGAAAATCCATTCAGATTTTCATGAGATTTATTTTCATTTGCACAAATGCTGTTAGTTCCTTTATTTCAGTACTTTCCAGTGAAGTTAAATACACAACCCCATCTGTTTAGCTCATTAGCTAGTACTCTATATACATTTTAAATATACATTTTTTTAACCTACATAGAACAGAATGTTTTATACATCAGCAGTAATTCCATAAACTACACAAGTGATAAAATTTTAAACTATTTAACTTACGAATTATTGTACAAATTAAAATACAATAGCATATGTGAGTATTCAAATATTGTATGTGATTAAATTATCTTACCCTGACTCCATATAGAGATATCTTTTGTGTATCATTCAGCATGTTGGATAAAATACCTGGAAAAAATCTATAAGATGTTCTCACAAAACTTGATTATAAGTGTGTCCTAAGGGGAAATTCACTGTCTTTTAGAAAGACTGTGGAATCCACAACATGCAGAAGGGTTAGAATCTGCTGATAACTTCTTTCACGCTGTCAGAATGTTATTTTGGGAGATAATATAGAAACTGGTACTCCTTTTGCTCCAAAATAATTTTTAATGTACTCTTAGGATATTATCAGTGTGTTAATGTATTCCAGGCTATGATATCAAGAGGTAGCAGTGTGAATACTGTAATGTAGTTAATGTATTACTAACTTATATTACTTTATGATTTCATTGCACTTTTGAAAACAGCAAGCCATAGCTCAGTAACAGCATGTGTATTGGCCTGATCCTGGAGCTGATATACTCTGCTGGCATATTAGTATCACAGTATCTGCATCTTGTCACGGTATGTGCAGAAAATCTTAAGACAGTGCTGTCTAATTCTTCCCTTATGACTAGGATGACATTTTTATAAGCGCAGAATTAAACAGTCTGATGATAAAATGAAATCTGTGTGGGAAGAAGTTCCAACCTGCAAACAGCAGTAGGGTATAATTTATGAACAGCCTATCACATATAAACTGTCTAGATCTCTTGCACTGGAAAAAACCCAAAAAATCCAACATAAAAACCAAAACCAAAAATCCAGGTGCCTGTAAAACGTCCATAAAACAGCTTCTTGATATAACATGTGATATTACTCATGTGTAAAGCTGTTGTGATATCTGTGAGCTCAGCTACGTGGCTGATAAAGCCTGCTGCTCTAAAATTGTTTCAAATGGCAGCTACATCCACAAGGTTAAAAGATGCCCATTCATAAAAATTTGTACAACTGTCTTAAATGTTTCTGTAATAATTTCCAATAAAGTATCTATTAACTTTTGCTACTTATGCACCCCACCATGGATATAAAAGACATCATTAGAGAGGTTTACAATACCAGTAACATCATGACCAGGTTGTGTTACCTTAGTGCAAGAGGTGAAGTGAGAAATACTGATGCTGTGCAGATGTGTCACAGTCATATGATCACTAGCAGTATTCAAGAAAAGGGCAAAACCAACTTTTTACATTCTCTGAATATTAAGTGCTATGTGCTTGCCCTGAAAAATTGTCAGATCTCTCTTTTTCTGTTGTTAGGATTGTATTTGAATCAAGGGAATGGTGATAACGCTCCTAAAAAGTGTGTGTGCATGTGGATGTATATGCAAGACACTTGTAGCATGTATTTATGATGATGTCTAGCCTAAAGCTCTAGTCCTGGAGAATGAGAAATGTTCATCATAAAGTGAAGTTTATTTTGCCAGACAATAAGCAGCGTATTTTAGTGCCTGGGTTGTCACTGGGAAGGGGCAAAGCAAGGAGGCAGCTTCTAAATACACCGGGTTTCTGCAGGCTTCCTTGGATGCTTTCAACAAGTGATCTTTAGTATTGCACTGCAGACATTCTTCAGTTTTGTAAAGGCAGGGAAGAGGGAGCAAAATGAGTACGTAAGCCAAGAAATACATACATTTCACAGGATCCATGGGTGATTTTTTTAGTCTGTAGGCATTATAACAGTCAGAATTTCCAGATTCAGTGGATGATTTCAGAGTGTCTCAAATAGGAGTACTCTGAAGCAAATTATCATCTCCTGAGGCATGATTCTCCTCTGGTTTTGACCACATACACACAGTGGTTTCTAACATAGGTTACTGTTACATGTCAGTCTCTATCAAACAAAATACATGAGATGGATGACAATTGTCAGGCTTTTAAGTTGGGTCATTTATAGCACTGAGCAGTTCTTGATACAGCTGTAGCTATATACATAAATTTAAGAAATGTTCACTTTCGTGTCTGTAAAGTTTTTTTTGACAAAGAAGTTCTTCATGATAGATTGGTAAACTCAACCAACCGCCTTTTTGCTAGAGTGATCTTACACTGCTCACTTTGAAGAAAATTTTTGTATTGACCACTGTAGATCAACTGCAGAGGGAGGTGGTCAGTCCTCAGGGTACCAACATGTGATACAATTATTTTACCAAAATCACTTGCAGATTTTCCAGACATGCTCATGAAATACTGGTTTTCAACTTATATTTTGACCTTATAGCTGGTTTTCTTGAAAGTAAAGTCTAGTGTGAAGGTGCCCTGTATGAATATTTCTTTAACAATATCAAATAAAAGTGGATCTTTCATATGGGAGAGACTGCTGTCATCCCCCAAGGAGGAAAGCTTTATTAGGCTGTGGTTCTCAGGAGCTTCCTCTGTCACTGGTGAACCTGACAGTTATATTTTGTGATAAATTTTTGTCTGAGTCAGCAAAAAGATGTCAAAGTTATGTGATTGTATTAGAGGAGCAGGAAAGCTTGTATTGTTATGGGGTATAAGGAAGTAAGGAAAAGCTACTTGGCTTTAATGTTGTTTTTTCCTGGTAGAGATTATGAAGTTGTCTTTTTAAATGACTCGTAGAAAAGAACTTTTATGTATTTGAAATATATTTTTTTTATGATTACCAATGATGAAATTAAGTTACTGAGAGGGGGATTAAAATAGAACTTATAGAAGAGGAGCACGCAGAGGATGATCATCCAGTTGTCACAGTATTTTGCTGGAAAATGTGGAGTAGGTGGCAATTTGTAGACAAAACCAGTGGGCTTGTTGTCTGAATCTGACAGTTAAAAGTAGATCATGCAAACCAGGCGTGTTCAGCTGGTGCCTGTTAGGAATCTGTACTCAGTGTTACATACACTATATTGGATCAAATGTAGTGCAGCTTTAAGTGTGAGTTTACTGTCACTTTTCAAGGAACAGCGATGTAAAAGGACAAACTGACAGAAAACCTAATCTCTCAATTCTTTGCACAATCTTGCATTTTACTGTCTGGTGTGCCTTTGTGTCATCCCTGGATTACATTCCTTGTAGGTCGTAGGACAGGCAGGGGGTTTTCTGCAGTTGTGGTGGTGATCAGAGGGTGGCTGCATATGCAGAAAAAATTGAATCTGCTGTAGTTACATCTCATGTGCCTAAAATTTGCTGTGACATTGGACAGCTCTTCATTTCCCACATTTGATTGGCCACAAGTTCAGCAGAGAGGGTAGTGATAGGACAAGGGGTACTGAACTGAAACAGGGTAGATTTATAGTAGATATTAGGAAGAAATTCTTGACTGTGAGGGTGGTGGGACACTGGAAGAGGTTGCCCACAGAAGCTGTGGATGCCCTGTCCCTGTCAGTGTTGAAGGCCAGGCTGGATGGGGCCCTGAGCAACCTGGTCTAGTGGAAGGTGTCCCTGCCCATGGCAGGGGGATTTGAAGTAAGTGATCTTTCAGGTCTCTTCCAACCCAAACCATTCTAGGAGTCTGTTACAAATTGTTGCCCTGTTACCTATGGGACACATCTTTGCGTTAAGGGAACCTGTGTGAGTGCAGCTGCATCAGCGTGTTCAGGGCTTCAGGAGCTGAGACTCTGAACATAGTTGGATGAGGAAACAGTATCTGGAAAGCAGTTCATAAAGGCAGAATGTGCTGAATTTTTCTTTCATCCGAATCCTGTCAGAATATTTTCTGACTTTACGGATTGGTTTCCTGCTTGCTTAGTAATATGGGTTGTATTGAATATATTTTACTAAGACTTGGCTTCAACATGAAGTTATTTGACTATGGGTTCTCAGAAATTTCAGACCTGTTTGGAATGGCAGCCCTTAATTATTGGTCTGTGAGTTAATGGCATCAAGAACCTTCAAGATTTTTGTTCCTTGTAATTACAGGAGTTGTTATAAACACATATCATATCTTTTGATCATCTGAATTCCTGTTTTAGTGTATTCTAGGACTTAATTAGTGAGATTTAGCTGCAGGGCACCAAAGTCATTGAGGTAGAATCCAATTTCCACAACCTTTTTATTCAAGAGGGCACAATCCTGAGGAGTCTGAGTTTTATTTTTTGGATTATTTTCAGTGTTAGTTAATGGGCCAGGATATCTGTGTTATTATTGCTCTTATAAAATAGTTTCTAGACATCTCATGTTTTGGCTTGCCTCAATCTGAAAATGGGCTTAAGTGCCTGAAAATTGTTTGCGAAATTTAAAACTGTAATGAGGAAAAATCACCTTGGGGTATGTGGTAGAAGTCAGCGGGATTCCTTGTTCATACCATTTATGAAGTATCAAGGGAAAGAGTTACCTGGAAGTTCTTGCTGAGGTTGTGGATAGTCTTTTGAAGAGGATACACTGCAGAAGCACACTGGATTTAGTACTAGATTTGCCTTTTTTTTTTCTTTTGAAGTGAGGATCATTCAGATTAAAAATGAATTAAAAAAGGCTGATTTACAATTCTGGAATTTTATATAAGTGGTATAGGAATAGTTCTTAGTTGATTTAATCTGACCACAAGTGTTGGTTAGCAGTAGGGAAGTGGTGGTGGATTTGTTGCGACAATGCGGAAAAAAAATCCTAGTGGGAGACGAGTATACTTTTAAAAAAACCTTCTTTGTTTTGGCAAATTTACATGGGCTGTAACATGCTTGTGTTCCAACAGGGGTTTTGAGAAAGTGACCTGGTTGCTCACTTCCATGATTTTAGAGTTTATTTCTACTGCTTCCCCCTCTGGCTGATTTCATACTATGTTTAAATACTAACACATATCAGTTTATATGCTGACTCTTCTGTTTATTCTTGATGAAGGTGCTTGATACTGTTCTGATGCTGTTGTAACGGAGTGCTGTTTAGGCCACAGAAATCCCTGATTCCACGGATGAAAATTGCTCTTGGTGGTGCCCAGTTTGGAACTGCTCAAATATTTTAAGAACAGTGATAGATTTTCTTTTTCTGGTTCACTGTTGATCAGTGCTCTCCCTAATGTAGCATCACAACATCCTCTGCTCCTTGTTTTTTATCATGCATTAAAGGAAAGAAAGGGCTACCACCAGGGTATACAAGCCAAGATGCTGGTTCTAGTGATACCTACATCATTGTCATTGCGCTGGTTTTTTATTCCTAGACATCTCTGAAGGGTCCAAATGCTTTTTGGAAATGTCATGAGCATTTTGACAAGTAACTGCGACCTGTAATTCTTTTTCTTACCCGATGAGATTATTATATGGGCTTATGTTTTCCATTGACTATGTTATGTGTGTGTTGCCTTGTGTTTATGTTAGCAAGTGTGAGGTAGATATGTAAATTTTAGTTGCCAGGCGTATCAGTCTTACGGAATAGGTAGGTCCCTAAAAGGCCTTTATTTTTATACAGGTAGGGTTTGAAGAGTAGAGCAGGGAGCAAAGATCTATGTCTTTGAGCTTTAGGAGGGGTTCTTTCAGGTCTCCTGGCCCAGGTTTTTGGCTCCATCTTTTCAAGTGTGCCACTGAAGGGTAATACTGTGGTATTTGAAAAACAGTACAGAAAGCATAGGATTTGCTTGGTCTGTCTGGAGTGAATCTTTTGCTAAAGAGGTATTCATTCTATCATGTTTCAGATTAACTGGATTATTTGAGGTTGCTGTTCCATGTGTAGATGAGGGGTATGTTTGAAACATAGCTGAAATGAAATAAATATGCATTAGAAATGAAGTTACGCTGAGGTATGACAATGCTTCCTCTGCAGAAGAATGAGATGAGAAAATGTTCCTTGCCAGGTGGAAAGTTAATCTACATACAGCCAACCATATTTTGTAGAAGTTGTTTTGAGATGGTACAAAGAATGTAATCATACCCTGAATAAGTTTGCTGAAATAAAGTTAGGGAAAAATGCCTACTCTGTGCATGGTGATGTGCTAAAGATGAAATTTGAACTTAGGAGAATGGTTCCTGTATTCTAAAATACTTGCATTGCTTTCACAACCGGAGAGCCCGTGTTGAAATAACGTTTCAAAGTGCTGAAGTTAAGATCTAGAAATATCACCTGTGCTCTGTAAGATCTGTATTGTTGTTATTCATGGCCTTCTCACCTATGGTTTAGAATAGTGTTGTTTGTAAGTTCTCCTTGTGCTGTCATGCATGTAAATGAGGAATGTCTTCCAGAATCTCTAAGATGGCTTTTGCAGTGAACTTGTAGGTTTTTTGAGCAAAAACCTTCTTGGTTATACTTCCGTTACCTTATTGTTCAATGTTATTTAATCTGTGTGGATGTATTAAGTAATGGTCTTGAATTTTTCTGTATTACTGTTCTTCTTTAGTACATGTAGATGGCCTTTTAGAAAACAATGAAGCTGAAGTAAAGATATTACAAGAAAAGCATGCTTTTAAAAGAGCAATTTTAGATGTAAGTCAAGCATGCAAGCCTTAAAATTGCAGCATTGAGCTTTACCTATGCCACTTTATTTTACCATCCTCATTATATTATTAATATATTGTACCTTAATATTATACCGTAGTATTTCATGATATGTGAACGCACCCCAAAGCCCCTACCTTTTTGAATGTGCATGAATTGAATAAGCAGCTGCTCTGTACTTTGCTTTCTTCTTGTTGCATAACGTGTGTTCTCTTACTGTGCTCTGCTTAATCCTGTTCTGAAGGCAAAATGAATATATTTCTTTGTGAAATTTCTGTAATGGTTATCAGTAGGCTTGTGAGGCCCTCATAGATAGTGTCTACTGCTTGCTTCACACCTAAATCCTAGGTGGATCCTTGCACCTGATACAGAGACAAGAAGTGGAAAGATGGGTGGGGGAATGATTTGCCAAGATAACAGACTTGCCCCAAAAAAAAAAAGCAGTGGCAGAGCTGGAAAAAGAAGCCAAATCTCTCATAGTTCTGTTACATCATGGTGGTAAACAGTGTTTCTCTTTTCAAAGTCTTACTGTTGTGCTTACCTTTTCTGATGGCAGTCCCACATTGGTGTGCCCTCTTCCTCAAATGATTCTGCACCAAGGTGGCTGCTCCATGTTAATTGGAAACCTACTGGTTGGTTGGGCTTTCTGGTCAGTGGTTAGGTTGTGGGAGAGGCCAGAGCCCTCTTGGCCACCTTCTCATAGCAGTTATCTCAGTCACTGGTGCAGGCTTACCTTTCCATCTGAGGTGTGCTGCCTTCTCCCCTCAGGGGCTGTGCTGGCCGCAGGAACAAGAGCACCATAAACTGATTAGTTCACCCTTGTGACCTATATTGAACATTGCTTGTTATTACAAGTATTTTACTGTGCCTCGGGGAGAGGAAATGGATATTTCTTATTTTATGGCTGTGAGCAAGATGAATATTTGTGTTTGGTATGGATGTCCATTGAGCTCTCTAAGAGCTTTTTTAAAAATTAAAATAGCAGCATTGCATTCATCTTTTTCTTTTTAAAGTATTGCTGTAAGTGATGTAATTGCAGCCTCGAGTACTCAGCATTTTGGGTAAATCTGACCCAAATGTGTCAGAATAAGCAGCCAGAAAATGTGCCAAATATAATTATTGATCACCTATTTTTAAAAAATTTTGTTAGAAAGGGCTTGATCCTATTTTGCAAGGTAGTGTTCAATTGCCTAAATGGTCATGGCTTTCTTTTCATGTGCTCTGTGACTCATACATGTTTTGGCATTTGTAACAAACAGAGCAAGGATATTATAATCTGTCTGACTAGTTTCACATATTTTTATGGAGCATTCCACCCAGTGTGCTGTAGAAAACCACATATGTATANCTGACCCAAATGTGTCAGAATAAGCAGCCAGAAAATGTGCCAAATATAATTATTGATCACCTATTTTTAAAAAATTTTGTTAGAAAGGGCTTGATCCTATTTTGCAAGGTAGTGTTCAATTGCCTAAATGGTCATGGCTTTCTTTTCATGTGCTCTGTGACTCATACATGTTTTGGCATTTGTAACAAACAGAGCAAGGATATTATAATCTGTCTGACTAGTTTCACATATTTTTATGGAGCATTCCACCCAGTGTGCTGTAGAAAACCAGATATGTATATATATATATATATACACACACACGTGCACATATATTTATGATGCTTGTATTTTAAGAAAGTACAGTACCAGTATTTGTGCTTGGGACTGCCCTGTCTCACTTACATGATCTTACATGCAGCCTTGTTGAACTTCATGAGGTTCACACAGGCCCATCTCTCCAGCCAGGTCCCTCTGGATGGCACCCCTTCCCTCCAGGGTGTCCACCCAGCTTGGTGTCATTGGGAACTTTCTGAGGGTGCCCTCGATCCCACTGTCCATGTCCCTGAGACAGATGTTAAACAGTACCAACCCCTGGGGAATCCCACTTGTCACTGGTCTGCGCTTGGACATTGAGCCATTGACCCCAACTCTGAGTGCAACCATCCAGCCAATTCCTTATCCACCAAGGATAGGGAACATATGCACACACATATACAGACCCTTGCTGCTTGGGCCAATTTGAGAGCAACAGCAGGTTGTCATCTTCTGTAAGGCAGCACTGGCATAGTGCTTGTGATGAGTAGAGATGCTTCACAGTTACTTGCAGATGGTAAAGAAGTTGTGATGCCAAAGGAGTTTAAGGGCTTGTAAAAAAAACAAACCACATTTTAAAAAATCTGAGCATCAGAGTAGGCACCAATGATAGGCTGGACTCTCAGAGTTAGGAGGAGGGATTGCCCCTTTCAACGACCTTTAGCTGTTAGATGGCTCCCCTTTGTGATAGAACTGCACTGTTGTCAAAATCAAATGAAAAACCATTTGATACACTATGTGAAATATTTTTATAAAGTTTTGGCTTGAGGCGTGCATGAGATAGATGAAATTTCATAAGACTTTCACCAGTTGGATGGAAGTTATAAAATGCTACTTAGAAGATGCTGGGCAGCCTTAGTTATGTGTAGTGCTTGTTTTCCTGGATATAAATGTCATCAGATGTCCCCAGGGTGAGCACTTTTGAGTGTCCAGGTTTCATGGTGCAAAGACAGAAATCCTGCATTGTTCTTCTGAGGTTAACTACCCAGTGGTAGAAATTCCCAGATAAATTCTCAAAAACAACTATTTTCTAGTAGTTTATGACTTAGCGCTACAAAACCAGTGGCTTTTTTTTTCCAGATAAAAAGTAGCATTGCCTGTGATTTTTGGACTATTTAAAGTATGTTTGTGACACTGGTGACACCCCTGTGGATCTTGACATGGAACTGTGGCTTTTTAAATACAGTATCACAAGCTTTTCCATATGCACATTATATATTAAATTATGGTTATGCTGGTGATGACGGAATACAGATTTCAGGATAAGAAAGGTGACAAAGATTTTCACGCATGGATAATTTTATGCACGATAAGGAGATTTTCTGTGAGTAATCCTGTTGATTGTAATAGGACTACTCACAGCTCAGTATGAGTGTAAATCTTAGTGGGATCAGGCCCTGCACTGGCATGTGTTCAGCAACATGGAGCACACAGAAATAACTGTGCAATAAGTCATAAGAGTGTATCGTATGTTACCTTTTAGAATGTGTTGATTTTATGATCTGTTAACCTTTCCATGATGATTTATGTTTGATTGCTTTCTTTTTGCAAGTCAACACATTCTAATTGATTCTTAAAAATACTTGCGTGTTAATTTAAAAATCGTTCTTTTAGCTGAGTGTTATTTTTCTGAGTAGGGAGAAGAGAGAATTTTATTTAATGTTCTTTATTTAGAACCATTAAGTAGGGTATTATTCTTTACTTTCTAGGCTTCTGCGGTATGGTAAAAATTGAACCTTTGATATTGTGAAAGCTAGCTCTGTTTCCTTTTATATTGGACTACATCCATATTTTAATAGTGCAACTAAATATATTTTCTGATGTGATGAGAATAATCAGCATTTTTCATGGTTTGATAGGGATTTAAAGTGGATGTTAGGAACCTGTAAGTTCTAATATTTCTCTCTCTTTTGGAGGGGCTTGCAGTGATGGTGGTTTCATTCATTGAAATGCATTAACATTAGTAGTTTTAAATATGCTGTTTAGCCTTGTTGCTATCTCTTTCTTCATTAGCATTAGGAATTGCAGAATTATTGGCTTTTATACTTCCTTTTAGGAGGAAAGCATTTAAGAAAGTAGATAGCCATGAATTTGGCTAGCTGTTTGTAGGTCCGGGTGGCAGCTCTGAGGTGTCCATCTGTGTGTGCACATGGCCTTTGTGGAGCACTTTCACAATGCACTTTAATCTGATCTAGCCACTGACCACTCCTGGAAGAAACCGTCCTGTTCCCTGTTCCTGCTTCCTCACTGCCCATCTGCCGTGTCCTCCACCTGCTCCATCCCACTGACCCAATGAAACCTCATGGCTTTTCTGTGGGAGTGTTTTTGTCCAACTCCCTTCTCAGTTGCAGAATGCTGTGCTCATCCCAGAGGAGGTCTGAGGGGGGAGAGGTGCAGGGCACTCCTTTTGGGCAGGTACCCGCTGTATTGCATTGTTTCTTGCAGTATCGTTGAGAGTTGGGTAAATAACAAAGCACAGCAAATGTCTCACTGGAATGGTCTATCAGCTGTAGTTGATTTTATAGAAGTTTGGCTATTTAGAACAGTTTTACTAGTCATGCCAGTAAACTGTTCTGATCATAAAGTGATTGGCTTTTTAATTCAGAATAAACTTTTCTAAAGGGAATTCCACTGAATAGGGATGGAAAGAAGTTCTGTAATAGAACAAGAATGTTCATTTAGGGAGTTTTATAGATTTATATGCACTCTGTTAATATATGTTTACAATTTAGCACAAATAATTGTAGCATGACCATGGGGATGAGCCCTAAGAAGCTGAGGGGTCTCCCCAGATTGCCTTTTGAAAAGTTTATGGTATGTGCATTTTGCAGTATTAATCTTTATATGTTTTGTGGTTTGGGGTCTGCATGCACTCATTCTTCCAAAGGCCCTTGAAGCAAGGATGTGGTAGGAATGTGCTCAGATACACATTCTGTAGCTTCAGATATTTGCTCATTAGGAATTTTGCCTTGTCTTACTGTAATGAAAACACACTTCCCAAAATGTGGAGCTAAAATAACGTCATCAGGGTACTTCCAGTGTAAGGTTACCCTGAAACCATTTAATACCTTGGGCTGAGCACAGTGTCAGCTTTTGTGAGGGGAATCTTGGAGGTAGTTTTCATCAGAACAGTGTCAGGTTGCTAAAGGCAAGTTAGAATTGCCGTTGTGCTTCCTGGCTCTTGTGTTTGGGTTGTTGTATCTTAGAAAACATGGTCAAAGAGAGCTTATTGCTATAGTGAAAGTCATATTTCTGTTTCAAGTCTTTGCTAGAGTCCTTCAGCAGGAGCTAAGGTTTAAGCCAGAAGAATAGTTACATTTTAACGACTTTCGTTTCCTGCTTCCCTCAGCCTTCTTTCGTTCCTTTTTGCCTTGGAAAAGTAGGGAGAAGATAGTATAGGAGAGAGGGTGGAGTGGGATATGGATATAGAAAGTAGCAAATCCTGGTTTTGAACACTTCAAAGGAGTAGTAGAAGTTCTAAAACAACAAAGACATTTGCAGGACAATGTTTATAAATACAAAAAGTCCATCTTTTTTAAAAAAGCAAAAACATTAAACTAGTTCTGTTCTACAAATAGATACTAAACTGCAGATGATTTTCGTCTTTTGTCTCTGCTGTTAATCCTTAAACATATTTTCTTTTCTCATATGTCATAAATAGTCTTTTAAATCCTACGGAATTCGTGTTTCTGCACATACGGGTTTTATTTTTAAAGTGAACCCAATTAGTATCTCTGAGTACTTGCCCATTAAATTAAATAATGCCTTATTGCTTGCTTAAGAAAAGAGGGGAGAAGACAGAATAGCCCTTACCATCAATCAAAGTGGAGAACAAGAGCTGGATCATCTGTTGTACTCTGGTGGCTTACGAGTTTTGCTGCTTTCCTTCAGGGTCTCTGTTCAGATCTACTTCGTAGCAGCCACCATCCCAGCAGACTTTTTGAATCAATTAATGTTTTCTCTTGATGGTATTTTTATTTTTGATTCTGCATTGAAATGTTGTCATGCTTTTCATGCAGTATGTTTTTATTTAAGTGGTTGTTTCTTTAATTAGGAATATTGTCTTTACTGCTCAGCTCTCCGACTCAGTGCACGAGTCTTTGGAAAAGCTGATGTCAGGGTTCCTGAAATGAATAGTTCTGAAGTACAGCCGGAGGCTTTGGCGAAGCAGCGGTTTCTGAATGAAGCGATGTGGTTCATGATGGGGATGTGCTGCAGGCAGCTGTGGAGCACCCTGTGAAAAGAGAAGGTGCTGGGAGGGTCCTATGAGACCTTTTCTGGGCAGTCTTTCCCCTTCCTCTCTCTCCTCCCGTGGGGAGCTCTGCCTCTGGATGTCTGTTGTGAGATGCTTTGCCTACAGTAAAGGCTTGGAGAACCTCTACCAAGCAAAATGGATTCTTTAAAGGTTTTGTTGACAGCTCTTTTTCTGTCAGTTTATAGAGGAACTGTATACTCTTAAGAAAAATCATGAGATTACTTGGTGAAGCTTAATAGAAGTTCTGAAATTCCACTAAAAACATCTCTGCAATAGGGATAACAATGTCTCATGCCAAGAAATTAGCTTGTGTTGTGTATGTGGTTTGTATTTTTGTAGCTTCCCTAGAGATAATCTCTAAGTAAGTTGATCTTTATTTCACAAATGCATCTTGCACTTAAAAATGTATTTAATCTTTTCAGGCTTGGTAAAGTGGTCTTGTTTGAATGCTTTTAACTTACATTTCTTTATCACACTGTCATTCTTCCAAGAACACTTCTCCTCATCTTCAATTTAAATTACAGGATTCCTTTTGTGTGAGCCAAAAGGTGTCACTTGATAAATTACATGTGTTTTACTGAATTAATTGCATTTAGGATGCCTCTTGCTTGGATTAATAGCCTGTTTTTGTTTGTGGTTCTTTGTTTTAAAACATTACTTCTTTGTTTTAAAACATCACCTGTGAGTCATATAACTTAGGTTGTGTTTCCTAACTTCTCAAATGCAGCCTAATACTACGAGTTCTCACTATTTTTGTATGAAATGCCAGATGTTTGAAAGCCTGATTTAATAAGCGGTGCACTCACTGCACCACTTCTGATATGACTCAAGATCATGGCTGGAGGACAAACTTGAGGGCTTTCAGTTGCATGACTCTGCTAAACCTGCTAGTCAGGGTGAGAAAGAAACTGTTTCCATATCCTTTACAACTGAGGGAGTCAGCAAGACCAATGAATACCAGTGCACAGCTGGCTTGTCCTCTGGGAAACTGCTGTATCTTGCCAGCTGTCCCAAGGTTTGGCATGTTAGGAGTCTTCCTGCCTCTCTTGGTGAGAGTAGCAGGATCTTCTGTGTGGTTAAACACTCAGCTTCTTAGCCTGCCTACCTTCCTGCCAGGAAGTAGCTTTAAATCCAGGATTTCCGCAATTCCTACCTAGTTTCAGAGTGATGTGGCAGTATCATCCTCCATGTGGAACAACCTTCTGTGCTGTTGTTGCCAGTGGCCTGAGCAGACAGATTAGGGCCACCATGTTCTCACACTTGATGCTGTTTGTTCTCCCTTGAATGTGTTTCAGCATCTTGAGTTCTGGTATTCTCGTACCTGTCCACGTCACTCCTTTGGAGAATCTGCAGGGGCCTGATGCTGTCGTATTTCTGTAGGGTGGAACAAAAGCATGGTGAACGACAATCTGTGTCAGATGTACCCTGAGGACTGACTTCAGATAAAGGCTGAAATGAGTAGATCTAGCTGTTTTATTTTCCTTGAAGTCTATCTTTCAAGCTAGATATTTAGAATGCTCTACCAAAAGAACCAGTCTCAGCCTTAGGTCTTTTGCACCATCTCTTACCAAATGATGGCTTTATGGGAGGCAGATTCTTAAGGATTTCAGTTCCATCTCACCTTTCCTACTTGGCACAGGATATTTCAGACCAAAAAGATGATAAATTGATCCTCATTTTCTTCTTTTGGGATGCTGTTGCAAGATCTCTGGGAGATCTGCATTGGTGGGAAAAATACAGCCTTAGTGCTGTGCCAGGTTTTGTTTGTTTGTTTGTGTTATTGCTGAGGAACTATCAGTATGGTTTCCCAGTTACATCTGAAAAATATTTCATGGATTATATAATGTCTGCAAGTGGCTGTGTGGCACACCAGACCTGCATTTTCCCTTGAAGACATCTCATTCACTGACTCTAAACTGGATTAATTTGAGAGTCAGTTTGTCACACAGCACTACCTGAGCTAACTCAAGGCATTAAGAAATTGTTGTCTGTATTTGAAGACAGATACTGTGAAAATCAAAAGCGTGATTTCAAACTTCCTTATGTTAAAATTGCAGGAGAACAAAAAAGGACAAATCCCAAGCAGAAATGTGCTGAACAGGATTTTTCCATGTTCTTCTCCTGTCATGGGTGGTTTTGGTCCTTAAAATGGGCTTTTTATGTAGAAAGGAAAAATGTTAAAAAGATTGATGACACCATCATATATAAAGACATTTAGCTTGGTGACACTGTCCTCCTGATTTCCAGCGGAGCAAGGCTTACTAAAAATAATAAAAAAAGTATTTGACTGAAAAGCTTCTTCCTTTGGTGTGCCTCTTAAGTATTTGAAACTGAGAGAGGTCAGACCATCCTGGCTGTCAGCCTTTCTGTGGTGTATTCAGAAGTTTAGAAACTCTCACGTTAGAGAACAGGGACAAATGTTCTTTCACTTTTGAGTTGTAAGACATGAGTTGCCATTAGGAGGTGTTAATGGACTTTTACTTTGTTGAGGTGTGTGGTGAGTTTTTTGTTTGTTTGGTTTTTTTTTAAGAAATTGAGTTAATTTTACTTTCAGAATCTTAAGAACCAATAGTAATATTTGAAATAAAGTACAGTGTAGGACAACCTCATGAGGTTTTTCACCTCTTTCAGCTGGTGGCTTCCATACCTATCTCTAGGATCTCACCTAAAGAGAAAGCAGTATTTATTTTGTAGACTTGGTGTAGCTTGGTGTAAAGAAAGCTTCACAAATGTTTAAGATACATTGAGAATTTTCAAAATATTTTCCTGGTGAAGAAAATTATTTAGGAAGTAATCAAACGGATGAAACTGAAAATGGAAATTTAGACATTTGATGTGCATTTGTTTGATGGAGTGTTTTTGCATGTTGGCAGGCTGGCAGGGGGCTGCTGTGGTGCAGTTCTGCAGGGCAACAGCTCTGCTGATTTTAGGCAGAGACCTGGTTTCTGTAGACCTGACCTGTAGAGACACCTGATTTCTTTGGTTATGAATTGTCACTGCGAGCTGCAGAGAAAGCAGCATAGCCTCTGACTTTAGACTTGAGTGGAGATGGATCCTTTCTCCATGCTGTACTCTCAGGAGGACGGAATTCACAGCTGATGTCTGGCAATGTCCCCACATCACACCTCTACCCTAACTCTGAATGCATCAAAGCTGAAGGTGCTGCTGCTGTCGTGATGGTGCCCAAGGTCTCGTCTGGTGCTTTGGCTGGGCCCTGCTGTGTGTTGTCCAGCCCCACTGTGCCTCTGCTCCCACCCCTGTGTCTGCTGTGGCCTGTGTGTGTATTGCCTCTGTCCTCTGGCTGTGGGAACATAGAGGGATGAAGCAAGGATGTCTCTCTGTCTGTCTGTCGGTGTGTCTGTCTGAAGGGGCACTGAGGAATGGGTAGGGGTTATGGGCCTGCGGAGTAGGGTGAAGGAGACTGACTGCTCTGCCTGGACATCCAGTGTGCCAAGGAAAAGAAGAGTCCTAGAACTGTCTTGCATATATAATAATGAGTAGAATGAGAAGATGCTGCCACTTCCAGCTTCACAAAAGCCTGCTGCTCTGTGTTAAAAACCAATTAATAATGTCATGACACTTGTTGGAATATTGTGAATTGTATTGCTTTTCATGATTGGAATTTATATTTCCTCACCAATGCTCCTGCTTAGTGGGTGTGAATGTCTTTTATGAACAGTTCTGACCTCTCTATAGTCTTTATTTTATATATACCTTTAGTTGCTATAAAGTTGCTTTTTCATAGAATCACAGAATAGTTTCAGTTGGAAGGGACCTTTAAAGGCCATCCAGTCCAACCCTCTGCAATGAGCAGGGACATCTTCACTTAGGTCAGGTTGCTCAGCCCCATCCAACCTGGCCTTGAATGTTTTTCTGGATGGGGCATCCACCACCTCTCTGGGAATCTTGTGCCAGTGTTTCAGCATCCTCATTGTAACAATATTCTTCCTTGTATCTGGTCTAAATTGACCATATCTCCGTTCAAAACCATTACCTGTTGTCCTGTTTGCCCTGCTAAAAAGTTTTTCCCCATCTTAAAGCCCCCTTTTAAGTAATGAAAGGCTGCAATAAGGTCTCCCCTGACCCTTCTTTCTCTCATGCTGTTGGCATAGCAGAGATGCTCCAAGCCTTTGATAATTTTCGTTACCTCCCCTGGACTTGCTCCAGCATATCTGCATCCTTCTTATGTTGTGGCCCCAGAGCTGGATGTGACTCTGCAGGTGGGGTCACAAGAGAGTGGAGTGGAGGGGCAGAATCACCTCCCTCAACTGCTGCTTTGGATGCAGCCCAGTTTTCTCTCACTTATGGATATTAAGGTGTTCCAGGGGCTACAGTATGCCCTGGGGTAGCAGCAGTGAAAGGGCACTGAAAAGACAAGGAAATAGGGAGAACAGGACCAATATGAAAGAGGTGTTTGTAAAAGACAGTCAAAATGGAAAAATGGAAAAAGAACGGAGTAAAGAGGGCATACAGGAAAAAAATTAAATGTTTTCTAGGGAATAAGAAGGAAGAATTAACCATCATTTAATTACCAGAATTTTGCCAGTAGTCAGAAGCATTTTGATTTGAAACCTTTTATTTGAAAGTGTTCAATTGTGTACACACGGATGTGCGCGAAAGGAGAACGTTTTCCTGTTCCTCCAAGATATCCAACTTCTGGTTCTTATTCAGTATCAATTTTAGGACTGCATGTGTGTTTGTTGAGTACTGACTTGAATTCTTGTAAAATGTTTTTAAGTAAAAAATTTTAAGCAAGCGCACCAATTGTAGATGTTTACTATTAAAACTTTCTTTGTAGGTAATTGCACTTAAGAATGAACATTGAAGACAAGCTGGGAGGATTATTTCTTAAATGTGGTGGCATAGACCAGATGCAGTCATCCAGGGCTATGGTAGGGATGGGTGCAGTATCTGACCAGTCTGGAGTATCGAGAGAACGGCAAGAGGCAGTGCTTCAAGATCGGACTATGCCGCACCAAGAAATTCTTGCAACAGATGAAGTGTTACAGGAAAGTGAACTTCGACAGCAAGAGATGATTTCACATGATGAACTCATGGTCCATGAGGAGACGGTAAAAAATGATGATGAAATGGATGCGCAAGATAGACTTCCTCAAGGGCTGCAGTATGCTGTTAATGTCCCTGTAAGCAATTTCTTTGTGAAATATTGGAGAGATTACTAGGAAGCTTGATCTGGTAGTCTAATCCTACTCTGGCAAGAATCTATTAATTGCTTGTTTGGATTTTGATTATCAAAATATTTATGTCATTTGCCTCTGGCTGTGGATAAATTTTGCCAATTAAGTATAATCTTTAAGTAGCTGTTTTATAAATATTTTATAAGCAGGCTGTTACCATAGAAGTAAAGCGTTAAAATGTGCTCCTTTAAGTATATTTAATGTTCAAGGGTAACTACAAACCGGAATAAATAGCGTTATTAGAAGGTGCATACTGTTTATGCTGTTGATAGTACTGTTTAGTTGCTTTTGCTATAGGAAGCATCTGGTATGTTTTTAAGGTATGTGGACGCTTAGCAATTGCATTCACACTGCAGGTTGGACTGTGACACTTCATACATGACCATAAATATGCCCCTCCACAATATCTCATAGACGGCATACCTTGGCTTTCTTAGAGCATAGAGATGACTTCCTTTTGAAAACAGAGCATCTGTCTGTAATGCAGCACATCATCACTGTTACCCTTCAAACATAAAGGACAACTACCAGGACTATAAAACTAGATAGCCTTACACACGAAGAATAATCTTCAGAAACACAGCACTGTTAAAACACTACTCTGTTAGCTGTAGATCAGGTGGCTCAGGTGTTAGAAAAATGTAAGAGTATCATGGTCTTTATTAAAGTTCACATTAGATCGAGATTTTTAAAATTTTTTTTACAAAACTGGTCTTCTTTTTTTTTTTTTTTTTCTTAAAAAATACTTCTGTCTTAAATATATAATAAACTATTCCGTTAAATCTTGCCTTGACAACAGCACGGACTAAAGTAAAATAGGTATGAAAAACTGAATGGTTTTACAGATGGAAGTGATTTTAACATATGAACTGATCTCAAAATCACCACAGGTCAGGAAAAAAGACCTTGGGAGATGAATGAAAGGATACATCAAAATGTTACTGAGAAAATTAACTGTGCCCTTTTTATTTAAGATACATATTAATTCTTTCACTTAAATTTCTGAAAGAGTGAAGCCAGAAGATAATTCCCTTAGGAAAAGGTTTTCTGTTTCAGCAGTTTGTCATCTTCTAAAATTGAAAAATTGCTTTTCTGTAGTGAGAACCTTACCTGAAACTGGCACTTGGTATCTTAACAGATCAGTGTAAAGCAAGAAATTACCTTTACTGATGCATCTGAACAGCAGAAACGAGACAAAAAACAAATACGAGAGCCAGTAGATTTGCAGAAAAAGAAGAAAAGAAAACAGCGTTCACCAGCAAAAGTAAGACATTGATTTGGCAAAACCAAGATTAAAAGGACCTGAAGATTTGGTTGACTATGACTAATTTCATTAGCATTTGAACTAGTTAGGCTGGAAATTGTTTGTTTGCTCAGTAAAGATGCAGTTCTGAAGTTCACCAGAGACCCAAAACAAAACTGATATAACAGTGTTTTTGTTTGAACTCTTTTTAGCAACATGAACTCTTGACATATTTTAACATCTGTCTCTCCAGGCAGTTCTCTCTCCAAATATATTTTTTTTAAATTATGAGTCAGTAGCTTTGTAGACCATTTATAAATCATTACTCTGTATCTATCTAATAGTAGTTGTGCTTTTCTGTGAGCCTGATAATTTTATATGCTTCATGCATAGTAGTGAAAAGTTTTTAAAAAGAAATCTAAAATGGTAGTTTTGAAAATTCTAAAAAGTTTACTAATATATAAAAAATAATTTACTGCTAGGGAAAATTCCTGTGGTCATAATCATCTTCATATATGTATTTATTTATATCAAAGGATTCTTACCCTAGCTGCTGGTTTGTTACTTAAAAATTTGTTTTGTAGATCCATTCATGAGGAGTATGTATCCCTGTATGTCTGAAAACAATTTTCTTCTGTTGAGAAGCACTTCAGATAAAACCAGAATCATTTCACCTCATGAGGTAGCAGTGTTATATCTTCTAGTAATTCCCCAAGTCAGTATTAATCTTCAGACTTAAAATAGAATATATGCAGGCTGCTCTGATAGAAATAAATCAGTTTTATGTTATCACACAGCAGCATTAAAATAAACCTGCTCAGAAATCAACCCAGACTGTTTGTACATCAAAGGGAAACTCACCATAATACAAAGAAAATCTCCCAAACCTCCTTTTTGTTGCCCTGGGAGCAGGACCCTCCAGTCCTCCTCAAAGCACTGTCAAATAGGGTTGCACCTGTAGTATTCTTGGAAAGCTGAGAAATTGCTTCAGATTGGGTGTGGAAGCAAGTTCCAAATGCTGTGCATTTTTTTCTCACTTCTCCCTTTGAGAGAAAAAGGAGATCTAGGTTGAGTACATCCAGAGATCACTTCCATGGAAACATGGCAAGGTAGAAGAGGCGTGTGCCCCTCTTTCTACAGACGTGTACTTGCATGCTTCCTTTTTATCTCCCAATCTGCCAGGGTTGGTCTTTTGAGATGACAAAAGATTGAAAAATGATTGGGAGAATTGTTAAACAGGTTCTTTTTCAGTCTCTCTTCCCCTTTTTCAGACCTGTCAGAGTAGAAAGGCAGAGTAGAAAAAAGCTGAAGGACTGACCTAGGTGAGACCCTACTGCAGTTTCAGTATTTACAGAGTAATGGGGTTGTTTTCCATCCAAACAGCAGCTGGAACTCTGACAAATGGAAGTCAGTTAACATTCTGAAACGTTATAAATTCTATTTTATACCAATGCAGTAATCAGATAACGAAGAAGTCATTAGGCATTGTGACTCCTGTCTCCTTTTCCCTCTCCCACGCACACACACACGTGCACACACACGGACACACATGCACGCTCACACACACACACGCACAAGCTTCTTTGTTGCTTTTGTTAGGGAAGCTGCTCTGACAAAGTTAACTCTCATCATTTAAGAGGTGGTACAAAGGAGTAGGTTAAGTAGAAGAGCCCAAGTTTAGAATAACCATGAAATTAAGTGTATTTTCTGCACAATTATTTTAAAATTTCAATATAATATATGAAAAGCATTTCATAACATATATTTAAATTTGTTTTAAAGATGCAGTCGGCTTCATCAGCTGGATAATGTTACAGAACAGAGTCTTTATAATTGTCTCTCTCTGTGACTGGAGCTGTGACACACCAATCTTACAAACGTATGAATGTGCTTGTCCTTCAGAGTGAATGCACAAGAATTTGCTAGTCTGAGACTTTCACTCTTGTTTTGATGCAGGAGAATTAAAAATTAAGTAGATCCTACAGTATTTGCTACTATTTCAGAGATACTGTTTCAGTTATTGACTCTCTCTTTCTCATCACTGTCATTATCATAAAACCTAAAACGCTGTAGCTAATCAAATTGCAGATATGTTTTCCCAGCATACTTTTATTTTTTGTTAATAACAAGGGACTAAACTGTATTATTTAAGGTTCCTTAAGCTCTTCTTTATAGTTTTGTTTGCAGTTAAGCAAGACTTTTGTAAATGTAATTTGTTTACTGGTTTTCTTATTCTCTTGCCAGAGATAGTAGAGATTTTGGGGTTTGGTTTAGTTTTCTATTTTTATTCTTTTTGACAAATTAGAGAAAACCTGTGATTAGCTTTATTGAATAAGGTAGATGTGGCGCATTTTTTTAAATATAAGTCTTTTTAACTGTATATGAAAATAGTGGCTTTGTTTGACAGCAAAGGAATTGAGTGTGGCAAGTTGAAGTCATCAAGGAGATGCTTTAATATGTATATTAAGTGAGCAATACTTTATTGAGTGAAAAACGTGAAAGGGGTGAAGAATAATACTATTCTCTTGATTGTTTGGCTTTGGGATTTTGGTTTTTAGAATACAATTTTACCTTTGAGACTATTGGTATTATATAGATGTAGATAATATTTATGACTATTCTGGTTAAGCTTTAATGACTTTTAGCAAACATTTAGAGTTGTTATTTGAAAAAAAGAATATAACTTTTCGCTTTTGCTTTAAAGTATGATTATCCATGGTTTAGTGCCCAGAACTGCTTTGATTACTTTGCATCCTTTCCAACAAACGGACAAAATAAACAGTAGCATATAAAGTGACTCAGCTGTGCCTAGGGAAGCTCTAAGCTGATTTTCCATGAGCTGCTTTTGTCTCCGTCCTGTTGAAGTATCTCTTAATGCACAACGAGACACAGGTTGGATTGGACTGCAATTGGAAATGTGTATTAGAAGCTTAACGCATAGTTTTGTAGAAATTAGCATTGTTTTGCCTGAAATATTTACATTTTCTGCATCGAAAAAATTAATGTTTTTTTTTTTTGTAGTTAATAAGACACCTTTAGAGGGTAGTGTGAGAACAAATTTTACTCTTTTTAAAATAGATCCTTACAATAAATGAGGATGGATCACTTGGTCTGAAAACCCACAAATCTCATGTTTGTGAGCATTGCAATGCTGCCTTTAGAACCAACTACCATTTACAGAGACATGTCTTCATTCATACAGGTACTGCTTGACTTCAAATTTGTCTTTTCTACTATATAAAGAGTTGTTTACTTTTGTTAAAAATGTTTTCAGCTCTATGCGAATTTCAGTTTTAAGAGTGTAGCTAACTTGGCATCTAAGCTTAGAGATTCCATGCACCAAAGTGTCAAAAGAATATCAGAAAAAAATAAATCAACATATATTTAATAAACCGAAGAGCTAACTGTTTACAAGGTTTCTTTTCTTTCTTTATCAGAAAGTAATGGGTTGACTTGTAGCCTAAGTGCCAAAAATTGACCCCTTTGTAAAATGTGCTGCGGCTGCTTATTTGCCTGATGAGGTATCTCTCTGTTCGGAGAAGTGAAAAAGGTACTTACTGTTATAACAGCTTGCCAGTATCCTGAATGCAGTCTATGCCAGCATCCTGATTGATCTTGCTCATGAGGAAATTACAGCCATTCCAGATCACTCTTCCGTGCTAGTTTTAATGTAACTCCTAGGATCATGGAGAGAACTCTGCCGTTCATATACGTAGTAAGGCAAATGTTTTTTGGTGTCAGGGTATTTTTGGAATTCGCTCAGATGCTGGTTTTCTTAATAGACATTTTAATATTCCTCGAAAATAGTTATCAGAAACAACAGTGTGTAGTTATTAACTTATGGATGTGGAATTATATTGTTCAAGGTGAAAAACCATTTCAGTGCAGTCAGTGCGACATGCGTTTCATACAGAAGTACCTGCTACAGAGGCATGAGAAGATTCATACTGGTGAGTATAGTGCCTTGAGTATCTTTACTGGCGTGCTTAAAAACTGTTTCCCCACTCAGGCAAGGTTTCTGGTAATAAATATGCAGCCTAAAACCCTGTTGTAGTTTGTTTTAATTTAACACATGTTATAAAGTTATAAAACTTTAAAAAAGAAATTAGTTTTGTGCTTTCAACTTGTTCCACTTTCCTTTGGCTGTAAAATGAGTATGAACTCCAGTAAGCAGATCTGAAAGTAGTTTTCTATAAATAACCCCAGAGCAGCAAATCCTGAAGTTTGTGCATTCATAAAAGTCAAAGTTCATTAAGCAGTTCTGTCTTTTGTTTTTATCGAGTTAATTCAGACAAGGGGGACTTCCAAATTACATCTCCATAGATTTATTTGTTTGTTTGTCTGTTTGTTTGTTTTGGAATTTGATGGAAAAGTGCCAGGACTAAAATGGCCAAAATGCCTAACCCCAAAGGTATTAGTATCAGCTTTTCTTTTCACTCCTTTTCTTCTTTTAGGTTTAATTCAGAACTGTTCTAAAAATAAGAGTCTTAGTTTAAAAATATGCAATATAGGTCAAATAAGGCCCGAAGCTTTAAGCCAAAGAGAGTTAAAGTTTATATATGTTTATTTTTTTTTATCTTGTTGCACCACACAGAACCGCATTCTTTAACAGGTTTGGTTTCACTGGGTTTTTGGCATTTTGGTGCATGGCCTTTCAATCCCTCTTTAAATATTTTGTAATATGGTCCCTTTTGGACTAGATGCCAATTTCTCAGCCTCTTTTTCAGAAAAGCAGAGCTGGTGAATGTGCACAGTGTTTCTTGGCTGTAGCATTTAAATGGATATGAAAGCTACTAACACGCAGTGCAGTGTGTGCATGTGTAAGGGTTGAGAGGGAGAAAAAACTCTGCAAAATGAATTTTCAGAGCAGTGTACAGGGAGTTACATGCACAAATGCCCTGTTGTTTATGGGATTTTTGTATCCTAGGTTGCCATGAGTCCAGACTAAGTAGGTTTCCTTCAGCCAGTCAGCCACAGAAGAGTCTTCCATTCTTCTGTCCAGTGTCTTTGTTCTGCTCCTAGTCTTTCCTCTGGCTCTGAATTGGTGAACCATGCTGCCTCCACTTTGTGTAGATACTTATTCTTGAAAAGAATGCTTATTCAGTCTCTTCCATCTATCTGCCCCACAACCCCCCCAAAAAAGGCAAAAATTTAAGTGCAGTCTTCACATTTTTTAGAAGATTTTTCTTTTTTTTTTTTCAAATGAGGATTATTCCCTGTACGTGGCTTTGAAAATGAGAGTCTGGGCAATATAGTTAATTAACACTTGACTGCAAATATTTTATAAATTGATTTAATTATCTTTTTAAATTTAGCTTCTAGCTCTAATGAGAATTCTGTGTTGATTGTAAGCTTTGGAGGGAGGGGGTGGATGTGGTGGGACTGTAGGTTTTTATGCCAGCTCTTACATATGCTAGTCTTTGTTTAGCAGAGAAAAAGGTGCCATTTAACTAATTAACCATATTGTTATCTGACTTTTTTTAAATAACTGTGTTTTCCTCCTTTCCTCAGCATCCTGAGGTGTAGTTTGGTTGTTTCTCAGAAAAGAGGAGGTGGTGCTTGTATTTAAATTGTTGAATCGTTGAATTGTTTTCCTAGGTGACAGCTAGTAATGATTAGGAGAAAATGTGTAAAACCCAGCTTCCAGGAGTGGCTAAATTTTTTATGAAGGCCGTTTAGTTAACAAGAATTTAACTAGTGTTTAATTTTTGGCTTCACCCAGTTACAGTGTAGCTAATTGACACTCTGCATACCTGTCTGTGCTTTCACCTCTATATGACAGTGTTCACCTCAGGGCCTTAGCTGTTTGGTAGTCACTCTGTTGTTCAGGGCTGCATAACTAAACTCATCCAGAAAAGCTGAATTTTCAACTTGCTTCTCTAATGAGAAGGCGAGCAGTGGGTCTGTGTTACACTTTGATGAAAGTAAAGATCTGTTTGTATTATTCATACTCTTTTAAAAACATTTCTTAACTTTATTCAATACTTTTTTTCTTTTTATTTTGCATTTTTATCTCCATGAATGACCACTTTTAGCACCAGCTTTTGTACAGTGCTCAAAGAGGAACAGGAAATCTCTTAGTCTTTTAAAGATGTTTATCAAATTCTCCAGTTTATTTTAAGACAATCAAAGAGAGTAGTAACAGGTAGAAGCCCCATTTTATGCCTGTTACAAGCCCCCAGTTTACAGGTGCCCCAGCTATTTCCAGTCTGATTTGACTTTGGTTCTCTGAACCACTCCTTCAAAGGAAATGTTGTGAGGGAGTGAGGAAGCAATCAATGAACAGCCTTATTCTGTGTAAATAATTAAACAGTTGCATCTAAAAGCAGACACTGCATTAATACAAAATTTGCTTATAATTGTATGTAGAGGAGGGCAGCAGTGTTGGAACCCTGCTGCTAAACTTGTCCCTAATGATACAGAAAATTGCTATTTTAGTTGTAAGAGAGGGAAGAGTCACTGGTATGCAAATATTTTCAGTTTACGAGGTTGGAGAAGATGCTGAATGTTCTTTTTTTTTTTTTTTTCAAATATGTCTGCTTACTTTTTGCTTAGAGATGTTTCTATATACCTTACCCACTCATGCGTTCATGTGTCCTAATTGTGTAAGCCACCCTACTTTCCATTTTCAACACAAAAACTAAGATTATATTAAAAAAAAAAAACAACCACCATTGGGGCTAACAATTCAATTGCCTTCCTATTCAGTCATGCTGATTTTTTATTGCCTTCTTTGGTATTTTCTAATTTGTTTTTTGTCTGTTTAGACTTTAAAATGCCTGGGTTTATAATTGTTACAGCCTTCATACACATAATATTTGTACTACACTTGATGAGTAGTCCTGTTGCTTGGTTTTAATAGATTGCCAACATAGACACAACACATGAGCTGTTTTCATAAATAATGCATTGATTGTTGTATTGTATTTTTAAATTTTGACCTTTTTTTATACATCTGATTGTTTCCCACTCACCAAGACATTTCAGAAAAATGTGTCCTGGATTCTCCCTGCATTAGCAAAAGGCTGTTATTAATGATCTCCTCCATTTGCAATAGATCCTGTTTGAAAAGTACAACAGGATTGCGGAAGGCATCTGAAGTTTTGGGCTTCTGCTAGGATGAAATTATTTTTGGAAGCCTATCTTCATATTAATTTTTAATCTTTTTCTAACATTATCTTTCATATGAAAATTAAAGCCAGAATTAAGTATGGTATCAGTTTCACAAAGTTTTTCTTAATCTTACTTTCGGAGTGTTCTGGAATTCTACTGAAAAATATTATTTTCTGTATTGTGCTGAGTAACTCCAGGGCAGTGTCCCCAGATTTTTCTCTCTGTTAAGGCATGGCCAGCAGTGCATTTATATGTGCCCTGAAAGTCTCCAAAATTGCTGGTGGTTGTAATACACCGAAAAACCACAGACCCCTTTTTGGCCCTGTTTAAGCCTTGAAATGGGAATAGGTAGCTGGGGAGTCTTCTGCCAGCAAATAGCCAGCTTGAGTAGGAAAATGATAAGGAACTCTGTGTCCATTCATTTACAGAATGAGTGAAAGGCTGCAGGTAAGTGTATTAATGAAGTGTTCTGCATTTCCTGGGATTGCAGGATTGCTCCGTAGAGGGCTATTCAAGGCCAGAACAGGACTCAACTATCTTGCTTTAAGGCTCAGGATAGTTTTCAACACAAACAGCCACTCCATTCTCTAAAAAAAAAAACAAACAAGTATGTAAGGTAGCATGAAAGCAAGCTTTGAGACAATGTAAGGAGAGTTGTTTGAAGTGGCAATTTAAAAAAAACCACAAAGTAGAATAGTGGAGCAAAGGGAAAGAAAACAGTAAGTAGCAAGGACTAAGTAGTAGTCTTCAGGAATGGAAGAGTTCCCGTGTATTAAACAAGAGCAATGAGGTCTGAATGTCTTGCCTCAGCTTCGTGAAAATGGAAGGCAAGGATTGGGATTTGATTCAGAAAGTCTCGACAGGCTTGTTGGGAGTAAAGCACTGTAGTTGTGAGGGTGCCTAACAAATAAAGAGAGCATGAAGAATGAAACTGGAGTTTGAAAGTTAAGAAATAGGCCAGAGAGGAGGATTTGCTTATAGGCAGTATGAGAGAGAATGGTATGATAGGTACCAGGACTTACAAGGGATGTTGGAAAAAGAGCAGAATTTTATGGTGCTTATTAATAAGCAAGAAATGTAAAGTTCTCTAACTCAAGTGAAAGAAGAGATAGGATGCTGAGGTTGTGAGCCTGTAGAAAAAGAACTGATGGAAGCTGAGAGATCTGAGGAGAGGAGATAATTTGATTTAGGAGAGAATAAATTGGAATAATTTCATCCAAGAAAAGGGATTGGCTGAGAAGCCACATGGAGAGGTAAGAATTAATAATTGGAAATAGGACATAGGCTTACAAAGAGAGAGATTTAGAAATTGCTTGGAGTTAAGGAAGTTGGAACTCTGGGCATTAATGATCTGACTAGGAACACATGTGTGGGCGATACAGATATTTTCCATTCTAGTTTCTATAAATACTGGAACCTTATTTTAAGGTACTGTATTCCCATTTGTAGAAGGATGTGGATAAATGTCTCTATTCTAAATGAAAAAATACACATTCTGACAACATTTTAAATAATAAAATCTGTTAATTTAAATTTTTAAATTTTGACAATTAATTGTTGGTAATTTAATAGTTCATAACATAGTTAGTAAGAATAAAACTACCTCAGAAAATAGCAATAATCTGCATATTTCTGGAGACAAAATATAAATGGTTTATATCCCAAAAATCAATGCAGTGCAGTATCCAGAACAAAGAGGGTCTTGACAGATGCTGCCAAGGCAATCCCTGACCTCTTTATCAGTCTAAAAGGTTTCATAGTAAATACTAAGAGGAGAGATCACTGTTGTTCAGGGTGAGTTCTAGTAAATAACAGTGAACTTCTATAAAAGCAAAACTAACTTTTCAATGCATTTGGAATTTTTAGGTTTTGTCAGAGAAACCTAGAAAAAATGTCAGAAGGAAGATGTAAGGCAAAAGTTAAAAGAAATAAAAATAGAGTTACTCCCTGCTCAGAAAGGATTGTTACAGGTTTTCTTTGTGAGGAAAAATAAGGGCAGAGCTGAAGATGAATTCAGGGCAGTGCATATTGTCTGAAGGAGTATTTCGTGAAAGTAAAGAAAAAAAACAGAAACCAAAACAAGCGAACAAAACAATCAAAATGAGAAACCTGTAAGTATGCAAACACAGGTTCTGGTACAGAAGTTTCTTGTTTTTGGCTTAATTTAAAAAATATTTTAAAATTAGTTTTTAAAAAAATAAATAAATTCAGGTTTCAACAAAAATAGTAGGACTTTTTCAAAGCAGTTATCTCAATTCCACATGCAAATAAGGGAAAGACATGGAAAAATAGAAAGCACCCTCCAAAACGTTATATTCCAAGTTTGGAAATGCATTAATTCTCTCCTAGAAGGGATGGATTTGACTTAATGAGCTGTTGAGAGGATTGAGGTATTTTTATACAGTAGTGTGCCCTAAAAAATGCATACTGTAGCAACAATTCAGGAAGACCATCTTTGCAGTTCTTAATTTGTTAGGTGTAAGACATACCTGCAGCTACATTAGAAAGAGGAGTAAGGATTTAGTTTTAAAGGTGGGGGATTTTTTAGCATAAAAGCTGAAAGTAATTTGAGGCATCAGCAGCTGAGTATTGAAAAAATAGTGATATAAGCAAGCCCTATGTTGTTTTTCAGTAGCAATGGACTAAATCCTCTTACTGCTTCTAATAGAGAATGTAGCATTTGACCTGGTAATTTTGTGGAAAAACGTTGATTTATTCGTTTAGATTAATATTGCTACGTGTTTTTTATCAGGTGAAAAGCCATTTCGTTGTGATGAATGTGGTATGAGGTTTATTCAGAAGTATCACATGGAAAGGCACAAAAGAACTCACAGTGGAGAGAAGCCTTACCAGTGTGAATATTGTTTGCAGGTAAGAAGACTTAGTGGAATCTTTTGTGATTGAAAACCAAAACACCAGTCAATTCCCCACTACTGCAGATGGGACTTTCTCCATTTTATACAAATAAATATATAATGAATGTTTTTTCTGTTAAGATGGGCTATCTTGGTGCACGGGTGGAGCAGAGTCACAGCTGGCTGTGCTTGATTTTATTGATTGTATGGTGTTGTTTGACACTTCATTAGAAATCTGTAAAGTGGGTGAATCATCAAGTAAGTTCGTTAGAATGAAAGGTTTCTTTTCTTTCTGCTAATATATTTATTTTTTTGCATAATAATAATCCTAATCAACACCATCATCTTTTCCAGTATTTCTCCAGGACCGATCGAGTGCTGAAACACAAACGTATGTGCCATGAGAACCGCGAGAAGAAACCCAACAGAAGTGCCACCAAAGTTGGCTTTTTGCCATCGGAGGAAGATTCTGGTTTCTCTACGCCTCTGAAAGACAGCTCCTTGCCAAAGAAGAAAAGGCAGAAAACAGAGAAAACAAAATCTGGGGATAAGGAAAGTACAGATAAATCAGAACACAAGAAGGACAAAAATGACTATTTGCCTTTGTACTCTTCCAGTACTAAAGTAAAAGATGAATATATGGTAGCGGAGTACGCCGTTGAGATGCCACATTCTTCGGTCGGTGGATCGCACTTAGAGGAAGCAAATTCTGGAGAAATACACCCACCGAAGCTTGTTCTTAAAAAGGTCAACAAGAGGAGTCTAAAGCAGCCACTCGAGCAAAGTCAAACCATTTCACCTTTATCTACATATGAAGACAGCAAGGTTTCAAAGTATGCCTTTGATCTTGTGGATAAGCAAAGTTTACTGGACTCTGAGGGTAATGCTGACATTGATCAAGTCGACACGTTACAGGAAGGGCCCAGTAAACCTGTACACAGCAGCACTAATTACGATGATGCAATGCAGTTTTTAAAGAAAAAGAGATATCTACAAGCAGCTAGTAACAACAGTCGAGAATATGCCTTGAATGTAAGTACCATAGCATCTCAACCTTCGGTAACACAGGCAGCTGTGGCCAGTGTCATTGATGAAACTGCTACAGCCTCAATACTAGACACACAGGCACTGAATGTTGAAATTAAAGGTAACCATGACAAAAATGTCATTCCAGATGAGGTGCTGCAAACTCTGTTAGATCATTATTCACACAAGGCTAATGGACAGCATGAGATCTCTTTCAGTGTGGCTGACACGGAAGTGACCTCCAGTATATCCATCAATTCCTCTGAAGTATCTGAGGTGACCCAATCTGAGACAGTTGGAACAAGCTCTCAAGCTTCCTCATCAGATAAAGCTAGTATGTTACAAGAATATTCAAAGTTTTTACAACAAGCTTTGGACAGAACTAGCCAAAATGATGCCTATTTGAACAACCCGAGCCTTAATTTTGTGACTGATAACCAGACTCTTACAACCCAGCCAGCATTTCCTTCCATGGAGAAGGTCTACACATCTATACCCGTCAATAGCTTTCGGTCGGGAATGAACTCTCCATTAAGAACAACTCCAGACAAGTCTCACTTTGGACTAATGGTTGGTGATTCTCAGCACCCTTTTCCCTTTTCAGGTGATGAGGCAAATCATTCTTCTTCCTCTTCTACACAGGACTTCTTGGATCAAGTAACTTCTCAGAAGAAAGCAGAGGCACAGTCTGTTCATCAAGCATATCAAATTAGCTCCTTTGAGCAGCCCTTTAGAGCTCAGTACCATGGGGCAAGAGCTGGAATATCATCTCAGTTTAGCACTGCCAATGGACAGGTGAACCTTCGGGGACCAGGGACAAGTGCTGATTTCCCAGAATTTCCCTTGGTGAATGTAAATGATAGCAGAGCTGGGATGACTTCTTCACCTGATGCCACAACGGGCCAGACTTTTGGCTAAGAAATCTTTGTAAATAATACTGGCACTTTAGAACACATTTGTCAAAAGGGGGTTGCTCTGTATAAGATGGAGTTCTGTACAGCTTTTAAGAGAGCTATGTTAAAACAAAAGTAAGCTGATATTAGCAAGACCAATAACTGCTTCTTTTTTTCTTTTTTCTTTTTTTAAAAAATTTTTTGGTTAGCCATCAGTCATTGAACTGCCTGACGTTGGTGCCCCTATCAAAGGCAGTTTATTATTCACTTGTTTGAATCCAGAAAATATTTTACCTTCTATGAAATTTTAAAATAAAATCCCCAGGTAAGACTTTCCCCCATGATTGTTTCCTTGCTGGTTTCCTTGTATGCTTTGGGAGGACAGTTTATTGTCTGATACTATTCACATTGTCATTTCTAAGCTTGTCAGCATAGTCATTGCTCTTCAGCAGGGAATCAACGTGTACTAAACACACAGAATAAACAAGTAAGTTTCAGAAGTCAAACGAATATGGCTTTAAAAGAAAGCATTTTTTAGAAAAATCTTCAGTCTCTCAAAAATGATTTTAGACCATGTCCCCTTTATTTCTGCTTTGCATTACCTTGAGTTGTGTTTGGAGGGAAAGAAAGTGAATTCTGATAGACTAACTCTACTATTTAAAAGTCTAATTAATTTAAAATACTTTAAACACTTTTTTAAGCAAAATGCCTAACTGCTAAAGCCTTTACTTCATTCCTGAAGTAATGTGTATTTCTTTGTACAGCTGAATCTAGATGTAACTTTTTAATGACTTTTTCATATGCAGAAACCAAGATTTTGAAGTTTTAGTTAAAATACTCTGTAGACAACATTCCCAATTGCAAAATGCTTACACAAACTGTGTATTCCAAGATTTAAAAGCTTAATTGTACCTTACCCTACATACTCATAACGATTAACATAGAGCACTTAGCCAACTTTATAGTTTTTGATTTATCAAAAAATAAAACCATTTTTAGATTTTTAGGTTTGATACGGTTGCATCATTTTCATCTCATTCAGCTCCGGTAATTCTTTTCAATATACTTGAGATTGGGTATTTTTAGCTTCTGTAAAAACTGTTTTAATTCTCTGTCTAGAATTTTGACAATTCCAATTATTGAATTTATTGAAGTATCCCTGAAAGCTGAAGAAGTGGGCATTCAAATTCCCTATTTTTTAGTGTTTGCTTAGTGAAAAGTCACTATAATTTTACCAACCCAAACTGGTGAATGATGCTAGTGAACGGGATTTCTTTTTCCAGCCTAGGAGAGTGATCAGAAGTTTTCGTTGCATTTCACAGTATAAATAAACTGCAAAGTTTATCCCTGTACCACGAATATGTTTTTTTGAATAGTACTTTGTCTTGAAGTATACAGTATGGTACGATAAGTAGTTCTGTGTGCATTTTTAAGGTGGTAAGATTTGAGTAGCCTAACTATTGTGTAGTTTAAGTTAACAAGTTTCAGATTTTTGAACTGTATGTTCATTCTATTGCACCTTCCCTAAAGGGACACTGTCTGGTAGTTCAAGGCAGTTTAAGCCTCATGTAGGCTGATTAACCAGGGAAAAACACACACACACACACATACACATAGAGGTAGGTGTTTATATGGTGGTTTTTTAAATAGGATTGCATCCATGTTTTTACAGCACTGTTGCTAGCTGGTGTCTCTCAGACAAAGCCATCAGGTAGGGGAAAAGGCTGCATCTTATGGGGCTAAAATATATTCTGTCTTTTAAGAAAAGACTTGAGCAAGACCTAGAACAGTTCCCACCTCTTATCAAAGCAGTAGCAATATTTTTCTGAATTTTCATTACGGGGAAACTGATCCCACTTTGTCTTTTCCCTTATGGTAGCACTATTACAGCACTGACTTCACTTGGTACAGTTGAGGGAGAAAGGGCATTTATTATCCCTAGCCTGCTTCTTCTATTGGCAAGAATACAGTTTATATAAACTAATTTCTTAATACTTTTGTATAAGGAAGCAGGCTCTTTTGATTTGTTGACCCTGTGTGTAATACAGTAAGGCATTTCAGCATGCTGTGACTTACCAGTAATTTTGTCTGAATATTTGGCCATGGCTTAAAAAGAGTGGGCATCAAGGGAGAGAAGTAAATTCCTTATGGATTATTAATGATACATGTAAAGAAATTTCTTTGAAAGAATATTTTTAAACTGATTCACGGTCTCTCTGGTTTTATTCCTTTATGGTCAGTTTGGTTTTTTGACTTACCATTCTGTGTTGCACAGAAATAACATAAACGGTCCCTATATCCCAGGAAACCACCTCTTGGAAGGCATACTTTGTTTTCAGTGTTTCATTTCCATGACATCCTAGCTTGTGGTGCCTGAATAATACTGTGTTGGCACTTCTGTTCCTATGCCCTGATGTTGCAAGGAGATGGCAATTAATTGTACTATTTGTTAAATACAGCAAGGAACGAAAGGAAAAAAAAATAGGCTGGGTTATTACTGTGTTAGTGCACTGCTGTGGCCCCATAGGGCGGTAAGAGGAATGAAGCCTCCTCCCTAAGGGGACTGACTCAGCTTTATTTAAAAAAAGTTACTGCATTGACACTCTGGTGTGAGAATGTGACTGAGGACTCAGAGGGAGTGGCTCTCCCATGCCATCATCACACTTGGGAATCACTCCGAGGGTGTGTGAGGGAGCAGGCTGCTGTGCAGAGTGAAAGAACTTGCTCTTCCCCGCAGCCAAATGGGGATCACCAGAGGAACTGCTGTTCCTTACATCACAGCTCATTCCCTAGCCTGCTGCTGAGCCATTCCAGCTGCACTCTGTGCCTTAGGACAGGCTGTGAAGTCCCGTCTAAGCCACAGGGACTGTCTTGTAGGGTTCTTCCACATTTACAATTAAAACGGTGTGAGTAGTTGATCTGCTGATGCTTGAAGCTTTCTGCACTGGAGGAGTTAGCCAAATATACTGCTGTGATTTCCTGAGTACATCCCCTTTTATTCTGGAATAAGTGTTTATGTAGTTCTGAGAGGTTTAGCTCTGTAAAAATCTCTTGCTTGTTTAATAATGGCATTATTTAATAACGTTTTTCACTGCTTACATTTTGCTGCTTTTAATCTGCTGCAGATGCACACTGTTCATGTTGATCTGGTCATTTTTGTTAGTTTTCCGTGTATGCCTGGAAAAAAGCAGCTTTGGTTGTCTGTTCTGTTCTTGTGCTGTCAGCATAAGGCTGGGGTGAGGTGGAGATTCCCTGGAGCTAACAGCAGGCATTCTTACCGAAAGGTCATGCAAGCACCGGATATGTGTGTGTGTGTACGGTGGAATTTTTGGGGATATCTACTAGTGATAGAGCAATGATAATTTTGGAAAAGAGGAAATTGATGACATTTGTTACCAAGCTCTCTCTCTCTCTCTGTCTAGATATATATATACAATACATATATATATACATGCACTTATTAATAGGCCATATTTTGGTCCTAAATTACTTGACAGTGTCCCTTTTAGCATGAATCTTTTGATATGTTTTACCATTAATATAACAGACAATGAAGGAATCAGCTTGTAATGGTATACTAATAGGCATTTACCTTTTCTTCATTTAATTTGAGAATGAATTAATCATAAATGACAAGTTTTGGGGAGAAGGATTAACCATGTGTGTTACTGTATGTTGGTTTACGAATAACAACATAAACAATTTAAATTGGATGATAAAAGAACCATGTTTATGATCTTGTGTCTCCTAGTGTTGTCTTTAGGAAATTGTGTTTCAAGAAGAAAATAGGACAAGAAAGTATTCATGTGAAATAACACTTGTATTATTTTTATATTGTGCTTGTCAGTTTTTTTGGATGACGGGAGCTTTTCATTGTTAATTGAGAAGTACAGTAAAATCTTGCTAATTCGCTGACCTCTAAACAGAGCATCTGACAGGTTTCTACATCCCCCATGGTCCCTTCCCACCTCTCTGCAATGGTCTAAAAAGTACTGTAGCAAGGTCTCACACAATAATACTGTACTACTTCACCCAAGTATACTACAGCATCTATATTAGTATACTGGGAGGTAGAAGGAGTATTGAAAACTAAATTGCAGTTGTCAAAATAAATGAACAAAGTACATTTTGTGATGTGACATCCTTGCTTTTGTTGCCTGCTTCTTCACTATTTTCAAAATTGTAATTCGTAAAGGGTTTCTAAGGCATTGCTGCGAATTATTGGGGTTCTACTGTAACTTTTGGAGTTTATTCTGAAGTATTCATGTTCTCCTATGGAAACTTTCCACCTGAACAGATACATTATATTCCATGCTTGATCAGAATATTTTTATAGTATTTGTATCATATGTAGTAACTATTTGAAATGAACCAGAATATTTGGATGAATTCACTCTGAATTTTGCAGCATTGGATTACATTATGTATGTATATTTGCTAACTAAATTTTCTTGGCTTTGAGAGCTTTGATTTTCATTCTTCTTTCTTTGCTTGTTTTAATACCATTACAAATTGCAGGGAAAATCCTAATACTCCTGGGAATCCGTTTGGAAACGTTAACAGGCAGAAATATGTTTATGCAGTCGGTACCAGTACACATGTGAACTTTCAAATTACATGGTTGGTATTGAAGCAAATTAATAATGTTACAGTTTCCTAGAGTTAAATGTTTTACTAAAATGAAGCCTTGTAACTTTGAAAGTTCATTGGACTTAGGGTAATGCATGTTTATGTTAGGCATGTAATGCGTTTAGCTGAAACTCACTTTGCAAAGGACAAGCACTAAGAAAGTATTACTGCTAATGAAAAGACATGTCTTTAATTTGAAATTTAAACTTCTGTTCAAGTTCAATTTGCATTGTGTCAGGGAAATAAATTTATAGTCGCTTTTGCTCTACTCAACATACAAAACCTTCTGTTTCCTTTTTAAAATCACATCTTTTGGTAGGAAACACAAACTGAGGCAAGCAAACATTTCTAAGAGTTGTTTCTTGCTTTCCTTAATCCAATGGATGGAAAGGTAATATTGTGTAAACAACATTATTTTATTTTTTTATGCAATATCATGCTGTAAATATGATTTATCAAATAAGGATGTACCTATGATTGAATCTTTGATTCTGCACAGCTAGAGTTTATATATAAATATAAATGTGTCTTGACAATCAAGGACTTATGTCAGTCTTCCTTTATGACGTTTCTTATTGTTATGCATTCCATTTGTTTGACTTGAGTATTTGTATTGTCTGTAAAGTATGTAATGTTTTTATAGCTTGTTTAAAAACAAACAGAAAAGCCTGTAAATATGAACTGATCACAGTACTGCTCTGTTAGAAGGCATACGATGATGTACTGTTTGTAAGCAATAATACATGACAGTGCTAACTTGACAAGTAGCATAAGGGTAAGTTCCAAAAATACCTTTGGGAGTTAATAGCCTTGTTTGAGTTAATGAATATTCTTAATCATTTTTTTATAAATAAACTCAGATGTCCTCCTGCTGGAATATATAAAATTGTTTACAGAGCACAATTTCAGTCACAGAGGGGACAGTCTTTAGATCTATGGCTTCATCCACTTTGAGTGAGAAATGAATGGCTTGGCTGCACTTCTGCAAGACGAGGAAGACTGCTAAGGTTGAATAGCTGTGTCTCTGAAGGATCAGAGATACTATTCTGCTTCTGTGCTGATTCCTGCCAGTTCCTCTACATAAATTTGGAGTCTTTAAGTCCTGATACTGAACTGATGAGACTTGGGCCACCCGTAGAAAGGAGTAGTTCTCTTCTTATTTCATATGCAGATAAACAGTGAACTTTTGAGTCACCTCTTCCTTTGTGTTGCATATTTTTCAAATTACGAGCTATGAGATGATGAGATGGGTTTATTCTGATAAACTAGATGTCAAACTTATAGTTTGAATTGAATAGGTATTAGACTGTACAGAGCAGCATATCTATTTGAACAGTCATCACTGCTTTAGAACCTCCCCCCCCCCAATTTATAAATGTATATGACCTACATTTTATAGAAAAAGAAATGTTTTTAAATGCTAGTCATTTATATAATATGTGCTTTGAAGGATTTGCTAGTCCACTTCTGTCACTTTTAGTACACTGGTATCTTTTATATGTAATGTATGCTTTTTATTATTATGATTATTATTATAATTATTATTATTGTAGACATTTCAGTAGGAGGAATTTTGCAACAGTATGAGGGGTTGAAATTTTCATTGTCAGAAATGAATTATACTGGACTTTGTCTGTGTAGTCTTGTCTTTCTTTAAATACTGTCTGGAAGGGAACTTGGTATTCAATAAAGCAAGTCACTTCCTTTTATTTTGAAGGCATACTATATAGTGCTGAATTGGATCTGAAAATGTAATGCATTTGAAGACAGAGAAATTAGTACAAAATCTAGTGTACAGAAGAAATTGTGTTATGAAAAACCTAATGATATATATAGTGAAACACTGTTACAGTGAAATTCTGATATAGTGCTATTTTCCTGAAGTCAATATGCCTTCTTTGTATTTCAGTTAATAAAAAAAAAAAAGATAATTTGTATAGATAAATTTAGGATAATAGGTTTATTTCAATCATTATACAGTATTTCTTTATCCTACAACATCTATTCCGTCCCTTTATTATCAGACAAAAGACCGTAACCTGAATTCCATCAGTTGAAGTATGTATATATAGGTGAGAGATGGTTTTATAGGAACCTGGAAAGTATGAATTTGCATATTCCTTATGTTTCTGACAGAAATCAGTATGTGAGTCTTTCATTATTCCTGTGAAATGAGGAATTTCCTGATACCAAGAAGAGAGTGAGTGTGAGTGTGTGTGTGAGTGTGTGTGTGTGTAGGTCCATGGAAGATGTTTGGGTCTCAAGGCCAAAATGATAAAAGTATAAAAGGATTTAATGTAGCTCAACACATGACTTACATTTAATATGTAAAAGAAACATTTAAATTTCATAATTCAAAAAAAGACAAAAATAGTTTTGCAGGGAACAAAACTATTTGGATAGCAGGCTTGACCAAATGAATTTTTTTTGGTTAAACTTGATATATTTTAAATGATTCTATTTCTGCCTTTATTTCTGCCCTAAAAGCAACTTAAAATATTTTGGGAGTTACTCTTCCTGTTCATTTGACTGTGAGTGTAATTTATATCATGGTTTACAAAATGTGGCATGAAGGATTGGATTGTTTTATCTGTATAATACAATGAAAGTTTGCTCTTTTTTTACATAATCATGGTGAATGGTATTGTATTCTTAGGACTGATTTATTCATTAAGTGACTTAATGAGTTTCATCACTTTTGACGTTATTGTTTTCTTATGGTTAACTTAGTCTTTTTGGGTTTATAATACCCTTCTCTGTATTGTGATACTAAGGGAAGTTATGTTTTTGCTTTATTTTTAATTAAACTAATAGTTTGATAATTTATATTTGCAAATGATGCATTTTAAATGTGGTCACTTGCTGTTTGGAAAATAAAAATATAGAATACTGTTTTATGAATAGACTTAGCAGTATTTTTCATGTTAGATAATTTCAAACAAAATCTGCTTTCTTAATGAGACAGATGAAGGCATGTAAAGGTACATATTGTGCAAGAACTGAAGTGGATACTTTTCAACAATTAAATGGAATATTTAAATATTTGATTTGAAACACACAGAACTTATTTGGGTTTTCTTCTCCTTTGGATCTCCTTGCTTCCTTTGATTATAGAAAACAGAATATCTGACCTTAACTTTAATCCGGTTGTCTGAGAAGATTGCACTGGAATCACTTCAATAGAAACACGTGGTGTTAGACCAGCTTTCCTTTTGTGATTTTTGTTTGCACTGGAGCAAGCTTGTTCAGTGCCAGCAGCTCCTCACATAAATGAGAATCAGGACTTTGTTTTAATCTCAGTTGTCAGAAAGGTGAACTTGATTGCTCAAGATTTCAAGTCTGTTGGATAACAGTATGCACTACAGAATTTGTAGCATGTGTAGTATATGGAGTATTTGTTACCTAGATTTTTCTGTTGTTAAAGCAACTATTTAAAAAAAAATATTGAGGATCATAGCATTTATGCACCTACAAAACCAGAAATATGCCCGTAGCATTAATTACTGATAATTCAGTTTTCTTGCCTTTATTTGTTCATGTGTATAAGGCACAATGTTTCCCTGAATCTTTTGGTAGGGTCCCTCCTGGTAAATACTTGACTTTTGTGAAATGCTTGGCTCTGTTGATTTTACTTCATGTAAGAACAAGTTTTATGTAAGAGGGTGTTAAAAGTGGCACAATACCTTTTAAAGAGAAAAAACCGTAGCGAAGCAGTGTGTGAAGACTGGAGCTGTGATCAGATGAGAGCGGCAGGAAGAGCTGGTGGCTCTGGGATGTCACCAGCCCCTCACCCCGGGGGTGCAGCAGGGCCACTACCTGGGCATGCAGCAGCCACCTCGGGGAACCTCCTCGGGGCAGCAGTGGCTGTGTGAGCGGAGCTTCTCATCTGGCCTCAGCCTGTGCCCTGCTGAGGAGGTTGGCTCAGCTGGCTGAATTTGGCCATAGCAGGGAAGGGCGCTCGGGTTTGCTCTCATGTCTTACCCAGGGACAGCAGCCCTGGCAGGGGTGGTCACGCACAGCCCAGGGTGGTCACTGACTGGGCCAGCACAGTGAAACTGGCTGTAGGAAATGCCCCTGCTCAGTCCCTCTGAGCCGTGGGATGCTCTGCTGTCTCTGCTTTGTGTGCCCCTGGAGCAGGCTGTGAACACAGCACTGGATAGGACTTGGTTTCAATCTTACTCCAGTGTGCAAGTTATGGTATTGCTTTTTTAAAATACCTTATAAACTTCATGTGGTATGTTAACATCCAGCCAGCATAGTACTGCTTTTAATGGTTTCATGTTTAATAGTTTTAAGTTGTGGGTGCACTCTGACTCTGCAACGTGCCTGGTGACGTAGTGTCTGTGTACTCAGCCACCCTGCTTGTCTTTTTGTTCACTTACATTAGTTATACTGATTTTCATTTTGTTTTAATTATGTGATGGAAATATGAAATCAAAACTGATCACGTCTGCTTACTGACATGTGATTAATACTGTCAAAGAGTTAAGTGATACTGAAAAGATACTTTTCAACATTTTGATATTGAAAAGAATTATCAGAACCTACATTTTGTGTTGAGTGAGAAAAATAGTCCATTTAAATTAGCTTGCTTTTACTTTTTGCTAGGAGAAGGAAGCAGTTTTCTGTTAAAATAATTGGTTATTTGTTTATTTAGAGGCATAAAAAATATCTCTCTGAAATTAATATTTTTCTTGCAGTGCACAGGGTAAACTATTTTGTGGCTTCAGGATAGGCAGCAGTTTATGAGAGTCGGAGATTTGGAGGTGTGTTGGTTTAGGGAGGTAATCTCAAAAAGTATCCCATTTGTTGGTTATCTTCTGCATTGCACTTGCTGAATCAACAGAAGATAGGGTTCTGTAGAATATTGTTTGCTTTTTTGTGTGCTTTAGTTGTCAAGACACGGAGTTTAATGAAGAGAGCTGTTCACTGGAACAGGGGGTTAAAAAGGAGCCCATCTGTGCTGTCCTTTCCGAAGCCAACAGCCCTGCCCTGGTTGCTCAGGTGAGTTGCCTCCTTTGCAGTGCCCTTCCCTTTTCACACCAGGGCTGGTCTTCAGGTTCCTGACATCCCTGCTGCACCATCTGCTTCGAATGCATACGTGTACAAGTCACCGGCAGAGATTAAATAGGATGATTTGGTGAGGTTCCGTTTTAAAATGTGTGCACGGGTCTTTCGCAGTCCGGCCAGCCTACGTCACTTCTGCTGGTGTCGGCAGCCATGCACATCATGCAGAAATCATGGAAATCAGTTCCTGCCTCTGTTATTTAAACTCACTTTTGGATGTTTGCTGGGTGTACAAGTCACTTGTTTTTTCCACTCTGAGTCCATCTCCCTGGGCAGCCCTGCCTGTCTTCCACAGGAGATCCAAGACATGTTGCTGCATGATCGCTGTTCGTGTGATTTCATTGGGCCAGCGGCTGTGTCTTCCAGGCCCCTTGGCTAGAAATGTGGTGCCTAGTCCCAGACCAGGCTTTGTGCTGACATCTTTTTAGATAGATCAGTGCCTTGGCAGTAGCTTGTACGTAGCTGCCTTCATTTAGAAGAGGTGATACCTTCTCAGCAGCTATGGAAATACAAGTAGTACCGCTGAACATGTTAATTTTCACTTTTATTCACATAAAATCCATGTTTTCATGGTCAGATGGGATCATTAGTGCCATTTCACAGGGGCAGAAGTAACAGCTTTTGTTAGATCAAAAGCACTAGCCTGGCTCAAATGAAACCAAAAGGATCCATTATTTTAGCTGTGTAATTTATAAAAAAATATTTCTCGGTTGTAATACGAATAATGACTGTTCAAAATGTGTAAGTGTTATACTCAGAAAGCTCCTGAGGAGCAGCACTTCCTTAACCAGTCTTGTCACAAGATAAACTGAGTCATGAGAGACGATAAAGCAACGACTGCGAGTGCTGGGAATGTTCAGGGTAATTGCAAGGTAATCTCAACCATGCAGTGATGTGCAAGAGCAAAACAGAGGATGACATCAGAAGCTGAAAGGATGGCTTGTTTGTTTTCTCTCAAGTCCTGCGTTTTCTTCCACTTCTCTTGCCAGTTCCTGAAATCATCTTTGTTATGAAGCTAATTATAGACAGAACAGCCTAGGAAAGATACAGCTCAGAAAGACATAAGCTAGTGCAAGAGTACCAGTGGGACAAAGTGATCTTTTCCTGCAAATCAGGACTCTGAAAGGGGGATTTTCTTTAGGACAACATCTGTTACCTTAGAGGAAGCAAACAGGATGATTGATCAGTCTCCAAGTCAAACACGTAGCTAGAGTGATGGATGTTGCAGCTACTTGAAAAGGAGCCGTAAGGACAGCATGAGTTCCCACAGCGGGTGTGGAAATGCACTTTGGCAGTATTGGCTCTCACAGAGTTGCCTGAAAATCCATTTTAAGGAATTGTAACAAGAATGTTATTTGTAGTGATGCTCGGGTATTATGTTGACAACTGCTATTACACACACTGAACAACACCAGGTAAAAATCCGTTTTAAAGGCAAAGGATTTTACAGTTTGCAGCTGTGAGTGAATTTGGAAAAGATTGTCTCTTCATTTAGTCTGAGAACATACTCTACATGTCACAGCTTATTTTACTGTCAGTCTAGGGTTTGTAGGTCATTAAGTGATGTGATTAGCTAAACTGGGTAGTTTATTCACAGATTGTGCTGTGTGTGTACATGGAAATCGCACATTGCTGTGTTATAGGATGTGTATGTCTGACAGCTGAAGAAGATGATGATGAGGTAGGTGAGAATTAATATCTAGCCTATTAAGAATCAATCCTTTCCACATTTCACAGGATGGCTCAGCCTTCTGGATGTTTCAAATTCACATCTCTTGCTGACTGACCTCTGCGCTGCTGCTTTCCCTGTTTCTGGAGGCCACATTTATATCTTTGACACCTCTGTTGTTCCCATACTTGTTTTATCCCACATAACCTTTTGTCACCCTGTTCACTCTCTTAAATCCATTTCCAGACTTCATTCCCTGGAGCAATTCCCACTGAGTGACACCATATGGACCATCAGAAGTCTTCTCAAATTGCAGTTCAGGATGTCCAATACGCTAGGCTTTGGGTGGTTCTCTCTGCCAGTCCCCAGGACCTACGTAACTTGAGGGAGAGGATTCCAGTGGGTCAGTGGATTTTGCAGTGTCCTTTGCTAGCCCTGAAAGCACCCAAGAATTGGACTTTGAGAAAACAATTTTAATTCTTAGTTTCATTTTTTCCCCCCTTGTATTCCCTGTAGAGCCAAGGTACTCAGCATAACGAGAGGGAACAAGGAGCATTCAGCAGCAGCAAGTGGCAGTAGCAACTGGCCCAAGAAGCTTCTTTAGCCCTTGCCTGGTGTGCACATGTTTGGGGGGCACAGAAGTGTGTGAGTGTAGGGTACAGGGCTTGGTCCTCAGGGAATCAGTGACTTCATCAGGTCTGCAACAAATTCAAAATACTTATTTCACGTTTTTCACTGGCCCTTATGATGTGAGAATCTGGCTGAACCTGTTCCCTGGTAGTCGTAGAGCGTAAAGAGAAAGGAGTGGAGGAGACCTTCTGAAATATTCCAGGAATGGGATATCCTCGGGAGATATCCATAGAATTGGAATTGTTCAGTCTGGAAAAGAGGCTTAGGGGTGACCTAATTGCAGCCTTCCAGCACCTGAAGGGAGCTTAAAAGAAACGTGGAGAGAGACTATTGACAAGAACATGTAGTGACAGGACAAAACGGAATGGTTTCAAACAGGAAGAGAGCAGGTTTAGATTAGGTACTGGGAAGAAATTTACTGTGAGGGTGGTGAGGCACTGGAACAGGTTGCCCACAGGAGCTGTGTGGATGCCTCATCCCTGGAAGTGTTCAAGGCCAGGTTGGACAGGGCTTTGAGCAACTTACTGACAGGTGTCTCTGCCCAAAGCAGGGTGGTTGGAATGAGCTGATCTTTAAGGTTCCTTTCAACCCCAGCCATTCTGTGATTTCCTCCAGCTTCGTCCTCCTTTGAGAAGTTATCTGTCCTCTCTGAACTCTTACTTTCCTTTTCTGTCACTTGTAGAAATTTGGTGTTTCTGTGCAAGAGTAAAGGCTTGTTTACACTTCGTCTCTGCAGGAAAATCAAAACAGGTTCACTGGATTACAAGGATGTCTTTTATGGGTCCTTTTTGAAAGTTAAAATGGCTCTAACTCTTTTTGGAAGTAAATTAAATCGATGTGTGCTACACGAGCTCTAAGGAAGGGTGGCTGGCTCTAGATTTGATCCTCTTCGTATTGAGACTATCCAAAATTCGTGCCTTTAATTCAGATGGAGCTTTGCCTGTGCAGGGTCACAGGACTTCTTGGCAGCCCAGGGCTGGGAAGTCAGACTGGATCGAATTCCTATCGAAACATCGCTTCAGCCACTCCTGTGCTGAATCAGAGCCCTCTTTCCCCATGGCCAGCGTTTCCTCGAGCAGCTGAGAATGTGCTTATTTATTCACTTATTTTGTCAGACTCCTGAGAGCTGCAGATTCAGTGGCAATCTGCTCCGCACCCCTCACCATTTCTGTTTCCCACGCTCGGCGCTGCGGGGTCCCGGCGCTCCGGGAGCCGGCGTGTCCCGGGCACGGGTGGGACCGGCCGGAGCCGGGCACACGCGGATGCCGCCGCGGGGCCGGGCGCGGTGCCCGGGCAGACGTGGCAGCGCCCGGGGCCGCCCCGGCGGGAGGCGGCGCCGCGGGAGCCGGCGGGAAGGAGGGA
>VWZT01009476.1:59210-118301 GCA_013397055.1 Pachycephala philippinensis | reverse complement strand
TAAACGGGGGAGAAGAACGCTAAAAAATGAAAACTGTGGTGGGGGGGGGGCGTGGAAAGGTACAAAAGAGGCCTCCCAAAAAAGGTAAAATAGAAAGGCAAATAAAAAAGGGGGTGGGGAGGAAGTTTAAAAAAAAAAAAAAGGAAAAAAAAATAGAAAAAAATAAAAGCGGGAAAACAAAAAGAAAAAAAAAAAGGGGAATGGAAAAATTAGGAATAAAAGGAATTTAAAAAAATGAAAGAACAAACAGAGGGAAGAGGGAACAGGTAAGCCGGGGCGCTGCCCGGGCAGGGGTGGGTATGGGCAGCCCGGCGTGGCGGTGGCCGCAGCCCTCGGCACGAAGGTGTTGGCAGCGCCGTGGCCTCTGCCGAGCCGAAGCTCTCCGGCCGCACCGCGAAATTGAAGCTGCCGCGGGAAGCCCGGGCTCGTTTCCCACCTCTGGTGTTCCGCAGCCTTCGTTGCACTACGGAGATATGTGAAAACAAAACGAGCCGGGTAATTGTTCTGGCTGGTGCAGTAACAAAAAGACTGGGAATAGCCAAGCGCTGCTCTGTGTGGCGTTACCTTTGTAGCACTGATGGCTGCTTCATTTCCCTTTAAACCCGCCTTCCTAAAAGTCGCCTAAATTAGGTGTTTTTAAGAACTTGACCCGGAGAGGAGTTGAAGGGATTTATTAAAACTAAAATGCTGTTGGCTGCTGGCTCCCTTGGGGGAAGGAGGCTTTGGAAGCACCTCCTCTGGCGAGGACGGAGGCTTCGGAGGTCGTGGGACCACACGCAGTTGTGCTTGGGAAGGCGTTAACCTTTCCTCTTCAAAATCAGCCAGCTGTTGAGTAGCTCAGAGCAGCGACGCTTAGCTCAGAAGTAGCTTTAATGTGATGATTAATAAAATAGTGCTTTGAAAGGATATGGAGGGCACAGAAATTTAATCTATTGGAATCTGGTTTTGCAATTAAATATAGAAGTGTTGCAGGAAAAGGAGATGAGCCTTTGTAATGTTCCTGCGAGGTTTGCTAATGCTCTTCTGCTCTCTCGAGTGCTAAATGGTATGGAAAGATTAAAACAGACGTTCTTCTTTAATTTATCGACTGGTTAGTGTATTTGGCAGAAACTTTAGGAAACATAACATCAATTTACTTTCAAGTTAGAGGCTCACTTATATTAGAGGAAAATTGTGCCTGTTTAGTTTATTTATCCTGCTGGCGTGTATAGCAGAAAAAGCTTCCTCAGGGTTGGTGACCTAGATAAAAAATAGCGCCCAAAAATATCCCTGTGCTGATAGAATGCTGCCTGGGGCAAGAGGAGGGCACCTGCCCCAGGGGCTCTCCACTTGCAGACCCTAACCTGCAGAAATACTTGCATGTCCCTGGACTGGGATGTGTCTGTGTGTGCAGTGGCAGCCCTGGCACGTTTGTTCAGCTCCCACTTCTGTGCTTTACACCCCCTCCTGTGTTTGCTTTGGCTACCTCGTAGGGACCAAGGGATCCACGGGTTGTGGTGGGATGTAAATAATTACAGAATAGGGTAATAAGGTTTTAGGCAGTTGGGAATGCCACAGATGAGCAGTAGCGCAGAGACAATTTCCTGTGATTGTGGAGGAGGAAGATCTTACATCAAGGTGAGCAATGGCTGAGCAGAAAGGGTTCTGGAGCACAGGGCAGGAGAAGGGTTTTAAAGCAGAGAAAAAGGAAGGAAATGGTGAGACAAGGGGATTTAAATGTCTAGGTGCATAACATTTTTAACATTCAGGTGTGCTTCAGGTGTAAAATCCATGCGTGCAGCCCTTCTTTCTGCATCTTACAAGTTTCAGAGAGTAATGTGTATGCATCAAACCTATCCATGTAATGTTACACACCAGACTCACTGAGCGAGTCGCTTCAGCCCTGAGATACTGCAAGAGGTTGGAGCCATCTTCTTCTGGCTCCCTTGGTGGAGTGGTTTAGGAGAGCAGGGGGCCACAAGGCTGCAGCCTCCCTGTTCTTCTACATCCAGATGGGTCTGCTGTGGCAGACTGGAGTTTGGATGACCCCAGTGAATGCTTTACTGACTGAAGTCTCTGTTGAGGAAGGGCTGCACTGGGGATTCTTTGGAGAGTATGGCTATTCAATTGTAATCTTGTTTCACGTTGTGTTTCTTCCACTTTTTATTACTGTGGCTATTCGAATAAAAACATGAGCTCTGTTTCTTTAGAGTTCATCTGCTCCTGCTGCTTTTGCCCTGCTTGAAGCCCCAGTCTCCCTGTAACAGCAACCATTTGTGATATTGTGAAGGGTTATTTGCTTCAAGAAATGTGGAGGCAGCAGCGGGGCATCAGTGAACTCTTATGGCTTTGGTGCTGCTTAACTGGCCATGTGGGCAGGGCAAAGAAAGACCTCCCGTGCTGGCCATTGTACCCCAGCTGCAGGAGACCTTCTGCAGCTGAAACACCGTGGTGGAGCAGCATCTGCTTTGGTTATTTGTTATTGGGTATTTCAAAGCAGAGTAATAAGGGCGGGACGGTGAAAGGCATTCAGACCCTGGTGCAGAAACCCTGAGTGACAGGAAGTAGTTTCTGTATGTCTCTGTCCCTGTGCAATGGGCAAAGCACATTTCTGTTTGTTGCTGTGTCTCCACAGTTTGTAGGCTTGAGGAGTCAGAGGTTCCTGCCCTGTGCCTGTGGTTAATTTGGTTTCTGGTCTCAGATAAGGTGTTCAGCCTTTGGTACAAGCCTTGTGTGATCATGGTTGGTTCTTGTAAGCATGTGGGCTCAGCTGGCCAGCAAATTACCAGTCCCAGGAGAGCCAATGATCCAGACAAACTGCTCTCTCCACATTTGTGGAGCAAGTCTTGCTCCCCTCTGGCTGCAGCCCTCTTTGTCTTACCTAGGCATGGTGTACTGTACTGAGGAATAGCCAAAATGTCACTCTTGACAACTGGTGTGGGAGGCTGTGGGTAGCTGAATACACTGGCAGGACCCTGGTCTGCAAAAGGTGCAGCTGGAGGAGACGTGACCAAGGCTGTGAAGTGATGAGTGATGCTGGGAAGTGAATAATCCATGTGTCCTGTGTCACTGGAGCCCAGGAGCATGCAATGACATTACCAGGCACCAGATTTAAAACCAGCAAGAGGAAATGCATTTTGCAGACAACACTGTGGAGCTGTGGAGCCAGTGCTGCAGGATGCTGGGGGTAGATTTGGAAAAGGCTACCAAGGGCTGTTAAATGTGTGGCCGATGGTGGAGCCTGTGCTGGGAGCAGGGCTTGGGAGGGTGCTGGGGGAGCATTGCTCTCTGCTTGCTGTGGTGTCACCCTGGTTCAGCATCTGCTACGAGCTGCTGTTGACTGTGTGGACAATGGCCTCGTGCTTTGGCACGCTAAGAAAGCAGCAGTCGTGTCTTTCATCTTTCCTGCTTTCACAGCAAAGCTGGAGTAAAATCATGAATCTTCTACAACGGAGGACCCAGCACTGCAGGAATTTGACCGAGCTGACCTTCCACTCAGAGCAGCTTCGCCTGTGGTTGTGTTAGAGCAGTGCTTTGGGCAGGTGGAGGTAACACGGAGGAGACGATGTTCAGCCGGAATGGTGCCCGAAGTGAGGGAAATGTCCAAGAGCTCTTCCATGAGGAAGCACAGCAGGTATGTCAGAGAGCCATTTCCTTTCCCAAATTTCCATCTCCATGGTCTCTGCATTCCTGGTCGCTTCTGTGGCAAGGGAGCAGGACTGAAGTAACAAAACTGCCCTTCGTTTTGCTATGTAAATCTGAGGTGTATGACTTAGAAAGAGGAGACTGATTTCCAGAGGGCAGGAGGAAGCAGTTGCCATAGGAAAAGTGCAGTTTCCCTGGAGTTTCAGATCTTGGTTCCAGCAACTCTGGAAACTCACTGTGCCCCAAGTACCAGAGTCCCATGTCTCCTTGAGAAACAAAGGGTCCTGATGAGACATGACTGTGATAGGAAGACCATCTTAACCTACTCTGTCGGTCGAAGCTGATCCAGCCTGATTTGTCATATCCTCTAAGGATATGTGCACTGTGCACTGAGGATCCTGCTTGCCTTGGTGGGGTGTTTGGTAGGGACAGGAGGAGAAGCACAGTGTGTAGCTGCAGGCTCTGTGAAGGACCCTTGAATGGTGTTTTTGGTTCATGCATTGGGGTTAATTCACTGAGGCTGAGTAGGGTTCTGTTGCTGCTTATCCTACAAGAGTACAAACAGGGTATTGCAGGGGGCCCTCTCCCTCAGGGCCCAGGGATCCCAACATCCCAACAGCCCGACATCTTAGGGACAACTTGCAGCAAAGGGGTGTCTTAGCAGCTGTTGGTGGCCATCCCACTGCTGGTGGCTGGCTGTGGCACCACTTGTGCAGCCTGCCTGTAAAACATGAGAGGTAAACCCCAGGCTCTGCTTTTCTCTAGGTATCTCAAACGCAGACCAAGCCCTGGTGGAAGATCCAGCTGTTTGTATGGGAGCCGGTGCTTTTTGGAACGTGGGATGGGGTCTTCACCTCCTGCATGATCAACATTTTTGGAGTGGTTCTTTTCCTGAGGACGGGATGGCTCGTGGTGAGTGAGTGCTGACTTGGCTGAATGTTTGTACAGACATTTTCCTCTGCCCCTCCTTGCCTTGTATCTCCATAGCCACCCAAGTGTTTCGGATTCTGTGCTCTTCGTTACAGATGTTGCTCATGCCCTAATGCTCATGCTCCTGCTCAGGCCCAAATTTGTAGCCTTTCAAAAAGTTCCACTAAAATGTGTAGCTGAAGTGGTCTTTGTGAGTGGTCTTCCTCTTTTAGCTTTCAGAAAGAGAAAGGAAAACACAACGACAACCTTGGCAGTGAACAGGGACACCCTTCTGCTGTATTGTTGAGGCAAAATAACCACTTTTCAGGTAAAGTTACAGCTACTCATCCAGCTTCCCAACACCACTGAAGGAGGTCTCTTCCAAACATACCAGTGTTGGAGTCCCTGGTTTTTTGAATGGGGAATCCTCAGTCGGGTGAAATTGTCATTGCCATGAAAGGATCTTCCACTGCTGGGTCCATAATAGTATCTCACTGAGGGTCAGAGCCTGGAGTTCTGTCCCTTCCTGATGCCAAACATTGTATTATGCCTCAACAGCCCGACTTAGAAGAAGGAACACTTCCCCAGGGATGGGTGGGATTTCAGCTTCAGGCAGAGTTCTTGTCACAGGCATGGTGGACACCTTCCAAAAGGAGCAGGAAGACTCTTGCACTCTGTACTGAAAATTGCTTCACTGGAGATGTTGAGGGGAGCTCAGTTGTTGTGGAGAAGTTGGGCTGATTTTCTAGCTTCCTTTTCCTTCTGATTTTATTTCCTCCACATCTCCTTTGAAAGCAAGTTACTGCTGGAGCAAACACAAATATAAATAAAGCCAGTAAATAAAAGGAAAACTGAACCAGCTGGAAGCTAGCATGAAAGGGAAGGGAGGAGAAGTCGGGGCTGGCAGAGAGCTCCCCTGGCAGAGGACAGTCATGTCGAGCTATTCCCAGAGTCAGGCTTTTGCTATAAATTTCCAGAGCTGGAGCTGGGGCTGGTGAAGCTTTGCAGTTTCAGGGGACCTAATCTTGCTGAAATGTTCAGCAGGGATGGCTGCTGCACTAACCCCTTCCAGCACGCATGCATAAATAAGCATCAGTGTTTAATGGGGGCTTTTTCTTCCCACTTTCTCTGCTTGCTATTGTTGCTGTGAGTCCAACATTCCCCCTCGGTCTTAGTGTTAACCCTTTCTTCTGTTGGATTGCCCATTAACTGCTGCCATAGCCTGGTACCACCTTTCTGGAAAAGCCCAAGGCTAAGTGAATGTTTGCATATGTTTGCTTTTTTTTCCCTTTTTAACTGAAGCGTATCATGTTTATTAACCATTTAACCTGGGGTAAGCAGCTGAAGAAAAAGAACAATTGTTCTTTTAAAAAGAAGTATGGGGTTGGAGTGGGCTATGGTGCTGACCCAACCACAGCTGTGTTTATAGCAAGCCTTGGCTCTGTTCCCCACTGACCAGATAACACCCCTGTCAAAGGCAGCAGGATGCTGAACCAAAATAGGATTTTATGATGATAGCAACATCCTGGATATGTTTCTGTTTTTTCACAAAAAAGAGAAAAGGAAAAAAAAAATCTGGCATTTCAACCAACCCCAGAGCAGGGAAGCAGCCTCTTAGTGCTGGTGATAAAAACCCCATCATGGCAGTGTGACCTCAGAGATGAGCATTGCTGGAACAAGGTTGGAAAGAGGGGATGTGGACATGGCCTGGAATATGAGTAAGAGGAAGGGAAGCCAGATGTTAATGAAGCACTGGGCACTGGAGGAGATTTCTGATTTCTGTGCACCGGCCTGAGCGATTTGTCAGCAGGGGAAGGTGGGCTGGAGCACAAGGGAAAACTCCTGACCCTGGAAAATAAATTACAGCCATCTGAGAGAGAGTGGGAAGGTCCTGAGCTCAGAGGAGTTCTTAAATGCTTTAGGAGGTGCTAAGCACCTTCTCTTTCTGAAAATCCAACCCTAAATGGCAAACTGAACCCCCCAAAAAAGGGGTCATGCTGGCGTTTAAAGCTGCCACTGGGGACCTGCAGCTGTGTTTGTTCAGAGGCTTTTGCTCTTCACCCCACAGCGAGACCATGGCGGGTGCAGCAGCTCCTCCTGGGGCCCTCCCTCTGCCCCAAGCAGGAAGGGTTGTTTTTTTCCTGTGGGGCTGAATCCTCTGCAGAAAACTCCCCCAGGCAGAGCGAGAGCCACCTGCCACTCTGCGTACGCCCCGCAGATAAGGGCCGGCGCACACTGCTTTATGAGAGTGTTATTTATCTTCCACGCTGTGTTGCCTTTGGGGTTTTGTTCTTTGGGATCTCATTGTTTGGAAGGATCAGAGCTTTCAAAGGTAAATGTTCTGAAAAATTAAAATGCAAGCTTGATGCTGTTAATAAATCAGTTGTTGCAAATCCCAGGGGTTCAATTTGGAAACTACTTTTTGTTATGAAAGTGTTTTGGTTTTTTTCTAAGCATGTCATTCAAAACTGTGCAGACAGGCAGTGATCCCCTGACTGTGGTGGCTGAATCATTGTTTGACCTCATTCCTTTTAAACCAGAGGACAAAATCAGTGATTCATGGAGGAGCCCATTGACAGAGCAGAACCTGCTCATGCAAAGGTCTGCCCAGCCCCAGGCTCAAGGATAAGACAGGTTCTCATCAAAGGGTTGCTAATAAAGGCTGTAAATTCGGCAATCAATTACTTTAATTAGACAAGTAGGGGTGTCTGTGTGTGTTTCTTTTAATCTGTAATGACTCCAGATTCATGGATCACTAGTGACTAGAAGTGGGTAGGTCCTTTTTCTGTCCCAGCAGATTGGTGTGAATTAATCTTTATTTGATTTTTTTTTTTTTTTTCATTCCAGGGAAACACTGGCATTGTAATGGGCATGTTTCTGGTGTCCTTTGTCATTCTGGTTGCCCTGGTGACAGTCTTGTCTGGAATTGGGGTGTGTGAGAAGTGCAGCATTGGAAGTGGAGGAGTCTACTCCATGATTTCTACTGTCCTTGGAGGTCAAGTAGGGGGCACCATTGGCCTCCTTTACATTTTTGGCCAGGTAATTTAAAAAAGTTATTCGAAGAAAATTTGGAAACTTTGCAATGCAGATATTAATCTTGTGAAAGTAGTGTTTCAGATAAAATCTGAGTAATGCTCCACTGTGCTGGACAACGTGGGAGAGCACCACGGGGAGCCCTCAGCCCCACGCTGCTCCCCAGGAGCAAGCCTGTGCATGGGTCACTCTGGGGGAGGAGCTGAGTGTCTGGACAAGCCATGCAGGACACGTCTTCCCATCCCAAATCACCCACATTGCCAGGACATGCCCTTGCTGGCAAGAGACTGAAATGAAATGAAGCAGGAGAGGTCAGGGTGGCCAAGCAAAGCTCAGTGAGTGGCTGGGGACTGGCAGGTTGGCCTTGGCGTGCTCCACATGCCCTTAGGGATCGGGCAAGCCTCGGCTGCTTCTCTATGGGAGCCGGCAGAAGTGGGGCTGGTGTGGGAGGAGAGCTGGGCAGGGGTAAGGGCCACAGCTAATTGACTTCTTGTGAGCCAAAAGTCACCGTTTTGGATTTTCTGAAAGATCCCAAGGAGCTGATGTGGTGGTGAAGCACAAAAATACACAAGTAGTATGCATAAAGAATGGAAAATAATCACTTAAACCTGCAGTAACTTAACCCTCTCCCCCCATAAAGATGTTATGAACAGTATAAAATGTGGTGAGCAGAGAAGCATTTTTATGGAGGTTTGTTTTTAACTGACTGGCTTACAGCAATCTCCAAAACCCCTTAACAGCCCCCAAACCAAAAATAATCCCCTCTTCTCCTTTCACTCCAGATTAAAAGCAAGTGTCCATAAAACACAAACTGAACCCAGTTACAAGCCAAGATATGGAAATGGGCCACACATGAGAATCCTTCCTGTCATATTTTCCACTCTTGCTCTCTGAGAGGACCCCATCTGGGAAAACAATCAGGTTGCAGCCTGTCCTGAGGGTCGTAAAAGCTGGGCTGCAGCAGCCCTGGCCCCTGGCTTGGCATCCCGTGTGCACAGGGGCTGCAGGCTGGGAGCTGGCAACTCACTTAAAATCGCTTTGCCTGCTCCCAAAAGCTGCTGATGCCTTTCCCTTCTTGGTTGTGCTTTCTGCCCAGCGTGCTCTGCACCAGCTGCAGGCTGATCCCCTGCTACAGGACACTCGGGGAGCGCTGTAAGCTCTGTCATAAGGCAACTTCTGCCAGAAATGCGCAATTCTCTCTTCCCTGCTCTGACTGGGGCAAGCGGGGAATGACTGGCCACATGCTGCAGAGAAAGACTCTCGCTGCAGTTCCCCTGATTGAGGTGTCTGCCTGTGATGGAAGTGAATCCTCCAGGATCTCCAAGTTGTAGGTGTCCGAGTCTGAACAGATGAATGCCACGAACCTTGCTGAAAGCCACACAAATCCTGCAGCTCCCGGGTATGAGCCAGGTTGTCCTGAACAGCCTCAGTGGAGCAGTGCTGGGTCTGTCCCAGGTGGGGGATCTGCAGTGAATGAGGGCTCTGCTCTGCTCTTGCTGTCCTGGGTGGGGGTTTTCTCCCTTCCAGTCCTGTGGGAGCTGCACATCCCTCATGTGTGGACAGGGATGGTGGAATTGCAGGACCCAAGGTCACCCCAGCCGTATCAAATGCAGCTCTCTGCCCTGACCTGGTTTTCCAGGGGTGCCGTGCACTGGGAAGGGTTGTTGCTGAAATGTCAGCTAGTGGGAATGTCTGCAGGGAAACCTTCTGGTATTTGGGATTGCTGCCCTGCAGTGGGGTTTGAGGCCTGAGCCGTGCTGCAGATGCCCTGTCCTGCAGGCTCTTGGCTGCCCAGGGCAGAGTGTGTGTCCTGTCCTGCTGCAAGGCAAACAGACAGCTTTCCCGGGAGCACGGGGGGCACGGCTCACACAATGTGCTCTCCTCCAAACTGCAGGCTCCATTCCAGCATCGAGATGGGGAGCCGGTGAAGCGTCAGAGTTTGCATCCAAACTAAACACCGAGTTAAAAATAACCCCCGGGCGGCAGTGAAGGGGGAAGCAAACTGCTGTTCTTCAGGCAGGTGTTGAGCTGGGACCCTTTCCTCCAGACAAACAGGAGAAAGGAAGAAACAGAAGTTGACTCATCCTTTTCTCCCTCAGAGAAGCCAGTGTGGTTTCTCCTGGAGCATTAACAGAGGGTAGATGTTACAGTGGAACGTTTATTTGATTTTGGCCCTAGCACCTAGCCTTCCCCGTTTGCCTGGGCAGCAGCTCTGCTGCCTTGGCAGTGTGCTGTCTGACAGCAGTAAGGGTCAGTCCCTGCAGGCCAGAGTAATGTTAAAGGCTATACTGTGTGACACAAATGTCTGTCTGTCTGTCTGCACAGAGGCCCCCACAGCCGGGCACGGGGCTGTGCATGGGGAACCCCTTTTTTCCCGCGGGGCACTGACAGAGCTGTGTCCCTCAGTGTGTTGCAGGTGCCATGTACATCACTGGCTTTGCAGAGTCCATTGCAGATGTCCTGAGCCTCAGCAACATCTGGGCAGTGCGTGGCATCTCCCTGGCTGTCCTGCTCGGCCTGCTGGGGATCAACCTGGCCGGGGTGAAGTGGATCATCAGGCTCCAGCTCCTGCTGCTCTTCCTGCTGGCTGTCTCAACACTGGACTTTGTCATTGGGTCCTTTACACACCTGGATCCAGGTAAAACTGGGGGTTCATTGCTTTGGGGTCAGGAGGCATTAGAAAACCTGGGGTTTTCTCCCTAGCTGTGTTTGTGAAGTGACACACACTTGGGCAGAGGTAGAGTTCAGTTTCCAGATGTGTCCCCTGTCCTTTGGTACTGATCTTTTAGAGACAACCCATAATTTCACAAGGAGTGTTTCCAGAGCATGACTGAAGATGCCTTATTAATTTAGGTGTTTAACCCCAGGGACTGAGCTCTCAATTTGTACTCTTGTTATGTTTCACTTGGAGGTTTTCTAACAACAGAGAGCATCTGTGTTTGCAGTGTTCTCTGCAGCCTTCTGCTGCCTAACTTGGCATTAAGCATTGTGCCCATGGAAATGGAGGATTGTGACTTGGGGTGATGGAGATCTTCTCCCTGAGACCTGTGAGGTCACTTAGACCCTGGCTGTGCTGAGCTGAGCTGTCCACTCTGCTGGGTCTGCTGCCCAGGGCTGTGCTGGGGATCTGAGGAGGGAGCTGGGTGAGGGCGGGTGACCGCTGGCGTTTCAAGGAGCCACGAGTGGGAGTTCTTCCACTAACTTTTCCCAGACTGAGTTCAGCCTGAGGTGACAGCTCCAGTTCAGGCAAGGTGGAGGTTCAGGGCTCCCACCTGCAGCCCTGCTCACACCTCAAGTCCTGTTCCCTTCCTTCTGTCTGTTTGCTGGGAAACACATCTCTGGATGCCGCAGCGGCCACTCCAGCAATAATGAAGTGTAATTAGCTGAGTAAACAGAAGGTGTCACCTTTTTCTTGGCTTCCTCTGTGTCCAGCAGCACCTTGGGGGGTTGTGAGTGACCTACAAAAGTGAGTTTAAGGAAAGACCTTCTGTTTTGATTGGCAGCTGTGGTTCATCTGCTGGGCTGGGCGGCTGGAGGTGTCATGTGGGTACTCGTAACACCAATAAGTGTCATCCGTGCTGCTGTTTCATTTCGTGCTGCTGATGTGGTGTGCAAGGACATGGTGTGGTGGCATGGGGACAGAAGCAGCTACTCCCCTGCCAGACAGAGCCTTATGGAAAGGCATTTGTGCTTTATATTTAGCATGTAAGAAATGCCCTAAATGGGAGCCTGTGAAAATTTCAGCAGATATTTGTAAATGAGCACAAAGCAGGGACAGTTGTGTTGCTGTGGCGTGTTTTGCAGAGAAAGCAAAACAGTGACCTGCTCCAAACAGCTGCGTTTCATAGGAAGTTGTTTTCTAAAGGAAACGGGGCTGGGGGGGCAGTGTGTGCTGTGTTTTTGTGATGCTCGTAGTAGACCTTTCTAATAGTAGAGAAAAACGAATACTCGAGGTGACACCTGGTAAAAGGAAAGGAGGAAGACAGGACCAGGAGGCAAGACTTAGAGGAATACAAACGTCAGCAGGAAACATGCCCAAGTGGAGGCCAACTTAGTTGTCTTTGATTTCCTCCACTGCCGAGCACTGTCATTTTCTTCTGACAGAAAATAGAGAAAGGAAGGGAAATGAGGTGGCTGAGCCTTGCAGATGCTGCAGTTTAGCCATGGCTGGCTAAGGAGAGGAGGGCTTCCAGTGGATGGAGGGACATCGGGCTGGTGGTGGGCGGATGCAAGCCCCAAAAGCCAGTGCCCCAGAGCTGCCCTAGGGTGGCACAGCTGGCAGGGGCGAGCTGCGGGTTCCTCTGCTTTCACAGGCGCTTCATGTGAGAGTGCGCTTTCCCTCCCGGCTGGGGCGGGGGGGATCCTCCCAAGTCCTGCATTTCCCCAGAAGGCCTCTGAGTGGTGTGTCAGCACCAAGGGTGAGCGCTGGACTCCAAGGAGCCTGCTCACGCTGTGTTGAACGCTTTCTGCGCCGCAGGGATGGATGGATGCCTGGCTCTTGGGACTGCACCCACCAGCAGAGCATCCCTCCTGCAAGCAGCCTGCAGGTGGGACAGGCAGGTGGTGGTGCAGCTCCAGCCTCCAGAGCCCGCTCATGACAATGGCAGGGTGCAGTGCATCAAAGCCCGGTGCTGGGGGAAGCATCTGAGACCCCCTTGGGGTGGGCATTCCACTGATCAGCTCCCCACAGCCCTCAGGAGCGTGTGGTTGTTTTTGGTTTGGTTCTGTGGCTGCAGCAGGGACTGAGATGCAAAGGCAGTGTGCAGGGAGAGGTGGTTTTGGAGGCTGGACCTGTGAGCTGGATTGTAGCTGACAGCTTGTCTGGGTCGTGTCCTTGCTTTATGGCAGGTTTATGGGGTTTCAGTTCACAGCCTTGGGTCTCAGTCTCTGACCCTGTACAATGGGTCTTGTGCAGTCATCCTGCCTTTTCTGCCGCTGCCATGGCAGCCTTTTCCCTCACTTAACATTTCCAAGTGCTGTGCACATACCAAAGGACTGCACATCTGCCAAGCAGCAGTTACTTGAATTTAAATAATCTCCAGGAATGCCTGTCCATCTTGAAGGTCTTAGCCGGCTGCCTTTGTGTGGTTGCTCTGGGTGGAGTCCCCTGCTCTTCTCCCCGTTCCCGCAGCTCACACCCAGGCACACACCAAATCGGATATTGTCCAAGCACTCACTCCCTTCCTGTGGTTTGCCTTTATTTTTAGTCTGAGGACGGAGCATGTTTACACAAAAGGGGGCTTCTCAGCAGGGCTTCCTGCTGCTCTTTCTCCATTTTTTTCCTCTCTCTTGCTGTGGCTCGCTCCTGCTCCAAGAGCCAGGCGGGCTCCAGCAGCCTGGAGCTGGGACTGGAGGAGCTGGGTGGCCCCAGCAGACAGGGAGTGCCCTGGGTCACTTGTCCAGATTCTGCTGTCCCCTCTGGGCCTGCCAGCCTGCTTGCTGCCAGGCTACCCTGTCCCTCTGCCTGGCCCCCAGGGCTTTTGCTCCTTTCCACAGGCTGCCTGCAGGGTGTGGTGGGACTCTCTGATTTTTTGGAATTAATCCTAAATCCTCCCTTGGCTCCAGCTGGCACTTCCCCCGGGGCTTGGTCACAGTCCCGGGCTGGGATCTCTGCCAAGGGTGGGTAGCGAGGAGAGGGGCTCCCTGTTCTGTCTGAAAACCAGCCTTGCTGAGCTGTCTCTGGCCACTCACCTTAGAGTTCAGTCCCTCCTCCAGAAACAGAGACCCCCATGCTCCTTCCTTCAGACAGAAGACACCCCTATTCCCTTTCTCCCCTGGCACAGGTTAGTGTTTTCAACAAACCTAACACAGGTGAACTGAAATTGGTCAGCGCTCGACTTTCAACCCATAACCAAGACCCAGAACTTGCTACAAATTTTCATAGTAGCAGTCCAGGGTTGTTTTGGCTTGTGTATGTCTGCATTTTAATGGTGGAGATCCATACCTCAAAATTAGCCTGAGTTATTTTGGGAGGAGCAGTGAAAGTAGAGGGGAGGATGCTCCTCTCCCTGACCAGCTCCTCAGAACAGTATGTGAAACTTTTTGGCCTTTTCACGTCCTGAACATTAGAGTCACGGAAAAAAAAAGAAGATAAGCTGCCCATTAATGCCCACTCTTTTATTTTCCTAGCATATCTCTGCTAATTTTTGTGTAGGGTGACTCCCAAATACTCCCTTTCAATTAGGCGCCTGCTTTCCTGTTTTGGCAGCGGCTCCCAGGTGCCCTGTTAAAGCAGAGAGACTGTGGGAGCTCATGGGGGGATCACTGGGAGGAGGCCTGGTGTTAATTTGGTTGTGTGCTTTGATGGGGAGATGAAAGGAATCACAACGTGAGCAAAAGGGGCCCAAAACAGCCTCTTAAATGCCTGGCGGGGGAAAAAAAGTAAATTATCTTGTTGGTAATTCAGTAATTGTGTCCCCTCGGGCTGGGATTCCCCTGTCCTGCAGCAGATGGTACCACGTGGCTGGGGTGAGCGTGGAGCTTGGCTGTGTGGGGTTAAACCCCTCTCCCCAGGCTGGGAAATCTGGGTAGTTCATTTCTCAGGGATGCAGGGAGGTTTGAAAGGCGTGTTGCTGTCAGGGTGCTTCTGCTTGGGATTATTTTCCATGCAAACCACATCCTTCATGTCACCCGCTTGGGTTTAACTTCCCAAAGCTGCTCACGCAGAGCCCAGAAAACTCATTTATCATCTTCATTTATTCCTCTGAGGGCAAGTGCTTTGGAGGATTCATTCCCCTCCAATGTTCTACGGTCGAGCTGGGGAGCTGATGCTCTCCTGTGGGTACCACTGGTGAGGAGCTGTGGGAGATGAGCTTTGCTTTGCCTGGAGCTGCTCCAGCAGACAGGGAAACTGCAATTGTTGAAGTGATTTATGTATATAGACACTCTGGTGTTGTAAAGATCCCTCAAATGCTGCCTCTGGGGCTTTGATGGACTGAATTAATTAAAAATATTCCCACAGATTGAATATGAAAGTGATCAAAGCATCCTAACCAGGGGCTTCTGCTTGGCTCTGGGTTGTTTTATTTTATTTTTGGGCACAAGGGGTGTGCCCCAATATCATAAGAGAGGGTGCAGGAAGGATGTGTGTGTCAGAAGATGATCTGCAGCAAATCCCAGAGGCTTTATCCAGGCTGATTGCTGACTTCCTGGCCTGAGACACATCTGGAAACTGGCATCAAATCCCAAGCAGAAATCACTGTGTGAGCAGCAGCAGAAAAAAAATAAAATCCCGCTTTGCTACTGAACAAGGTACACACTGTGGTGAATAAAGGCAGGAGGCTGCTAATATACTCTTTATTTATTAAAAAACATGGGATTGCTTTTCCCAGGTTTTTCCAATTATAGTGCATTGAATGGCCCTGACATCACTCTTGAGCCGGGGCCAGCCTATTCAACAGTCTGGCGAAGACATTTATTAACTGGTTACCTGCCAATTGTCTGGGCTAGGAGCTGCAGGACAGATGTGTTTTGGAAAGTGATAACATTGTTAGAGGCCTTATTTAGATAGTGAGAGGAAAGCTACCCCACTCTGTCCAGGTTCTCTGAAGTAGGTATTTAAAGCAGTTTATTTAGAAGAAAAAACCAACCCGGTTGGGTTGAGGTGTAACTCTGCTGCCCTGTTTGTAGGTAGGTGTTCAGGGTGTTTCCTTGCTGGAGGACATCCAGCAGAAGGACTGTGTTGAGGAGCAGCAGTCTCGACTGCCGGCAGATGCTCAGGTGTCAGCACAGCTGCTGCACCCCGGGGCTGGGACCGGCATCCCTGTGTCCCTGCTCTGCCGAGACCAGGCAGGATTCCCGAGCCTTCCGCCCCGAGGCATCTCCCAGGAGGTGGGTAAAGCGGGGAGGAGGGCTCAGGGTCGGCGGGTCCCGCCCTCCTGCACCTAGTGGGCTGCACTGGGGATGGATGCCATGTGCATCCAATCTGCTCCTAAACATTTCCAGTGATGGATCCTTTGCTGCATCCTTGGGGACCCTGCTCTAGTCACAGCTGTCTCAGGTGAACCCCCTCTTCCTGCAGCCTAAACCCACTGTTTGGGGTCTCTTGAGGACTTGGCACAATCTGGTGTCCTTCCTTTTTGCATTAAACCCCCTTGCTTGGAAGACCCCTGATGCTCTTCTTCAGTCTTCTCTTCTCTAGGCCGCTCCATCTGAGTGGCCATGGGAGCGAGCAGCCCTCTGCCATGTGCTGCTGAGGATGAGGAAGGTCCTGGCCTCCCCTGAAACCCTAAAATGTGCCACTGGATGGTGCTGCCAGGGACTGGCTGGCCCAGGTCTATTCCTGGAGCCAGGAGAGGCTTTGCTGAGGTTGTTACAGATTTAAACTTGCTCAGTGGATAATAGAGCTCCTGATGTACACAGGAGATTTTGTACACATTGATTTAACCTTCAATTCCTTTGCTGTTTCCCTGTGAAGCAATGCTAAGCTCATCTTCCTGGAGCTTGTAAATAAATCCTGAAATATCTCAGCTGGCTTTGTCCCCTGCTAGACTTTGCCTGGATGTGGGCTTTCCCTATCCATTCCTCCCATAAAACCTCCTGTGCAGGCTCTCCTTCAGCAGCAACTTGTTTAATGCTGGAGAACTAATAAAACTGACTGGTTTGAGGAAGGTATATATCATCCCACAATCTCTCCCTCTCTCCCCATTGCTGTGTTTGGATGGGACAGTTTTATTTAATTGAATTGATTTTTTTTTCCTCTTTTTTTGGTGCTGCCACATAATCGTTTTCAAATGGATGGAGATATTCTACCTCCTCTTTTTTTCATTCCCCCGGTGCTTAATTCCAGTCACAGTTCAGCTGTGCCCTGAATCAGCTTTCCTTATTTAGGGATTTAATTTATTAAGATAATTTCTAGATGTTATATTCTTCCTCCAGCCACTCCACTTATAGTTTGCAATCCTTTCCTAGGCTAAAGAGAAAAGTTTGTGTGGGAAGTAGGTCCTTATCTACTGTTCATCCTCTCTCCTGGCTTGTGTCAGCAATTTTTGGCCTTTTTTGGCTATAAGTAAGGGATTTTATCCTGGTTGTACCTTCACTAACCTGGATGGTGGCTTGGTGGTTCTTTCTGTTTTTTTTTTTTACTTGAAGAGGGAAATGCATCCATTGAAAATTTGATTTTTGTAGGGAAAATGTATTCTATGACTTACACAGAATTCAATTAATAGTCTCAAACAAACAAACAAATCCTTTTAGGTGACAACATCTTGCTCAACCTTTCCAAAATCAAACACTGGTTTGATTTGCATCTGAAGCCAGGCTTAAGGCTGTAGCTGTGCGTGTGTTGTACAGAGGATAATGAAAACCTTCCAAAAACAAAAACAAACTGTCATTTTAGACACAAAATCAAAAAGCCAACAAAAGGAATAGTTTTCTTTTGAAGTATCACTGTCATATGGATAATATATCCATAATTTAGTATGGGAAGCTGGGAGCATGGGATGCTGTAGTCATGAGGATGGCAGAAGACTCATGGCAGGATCTGGTGGATTAAATTGTATCATCTTTCCTTTGAAAGATGGGGATTTGATCAGCATGGATTGGGCTTTGTCCCAAACAATACACGGAGTAGCTCTGAGATGGAGGGGAGGTCACTCCAACGAGCCCAAAGGATGTGTGTCATCGCCGCTGCCACTCATTTTCCTCCCATTGTTGTGCCTTGACTCAGCCTAAATTCTGATCTCTAGAGCCCAGGGCTTTTCACTGGAAAAGCTCTTCAGAGCCTCCCACAACTGGGCACTCTGGGCATGACTTCCAAGAAATACCATTCTGTAATTGATAATGATACCCCATTGACGAAAAATATTTCCCTAGAAGAAGGATGGAGCAAGGGACACTGTACTTCTTGTCCTCTTTGCAATGAAAAAAATAATTTTCGCCAGCTGGTTTGAATACCACTGAACAAGCCAGGCTGCAAATACCACATCAAAAAATCAAATAGTAATGAAAGGATTTATATATTACAGCAAGTCTAGTGCTTAGCATTGAATAATGTAAAACACAAGTAGAATTTATAAAGTTGAAACACCTGTGTTAAAATCTCTTCCTTTTTTTTCCTCGCAACCAGCATTTCAGAGTTTCTACCTGCAGAANCTCTAGAGCCCAGGGCTTTTCACTGGAAAAGCTCTTCAGAGCCTCCCACAACTGGGCACTCTGGGCATGACTTCCAAGAAATACCATTCTGTAATTGATAATGATACCCCATTGACGAAAAATATTTCCCTAGAAGAAGGATGGAGCAAGGGACACTGTACTTCTTGTCCTCTTTGCAATGAATAAAATAATTTTCACCAGCTGGTTTGAATACCACTGAACAAGCCAGGCTGCAAATACCACATCAAAAAATCAAATAGTAATGGAAGGATTTATATATTACAGCAAGTCTAGTGCTTAGCATTGAATAATGTAAAACACAAGTAGAATTTATAAAGTTGAAACACCTGTGTTAAAATCTCTTCCTTTTTTTTTCTCCTAACCAGCATTTCAGAGTTTCTACCTGCAGAAAAAGTTCATTTTTTGGCTTTTTTTTTGGAAAAAATTATTAAACCCCACCAACCTGTAGAGACAGAGTAAGTGCCAAACAGCTCTACTAGCTACTTCCACAGGCACATTCCTAAGTTTTCCTTTATTTAAGCAGTGCTTTTGTGATGAGGAGCTGCCTGTGCAGGCTCCGGGTGTGCTCTTGTGTACGTTAGTGGTTTTCCACTTTCCCGAGGAGCTGAGGCAGAGATAAAGCAGGCGCATGGGGAGCTGGGCAGAAATTAGCATTTCCTCCCACCCAGTCCAGTCCTGCAGGAGATGTGGTGTGCCTGGGGGGAGCCTGGGGGGAGCGTAGGCTACCTCCTGATCTGAGAGAGGTGACAGCATCCTGCAAATGAAAATCGCTCCATTAGCTAAAGACAAACATCGGAGACAGATTTAAGCAGCTCCCTTTGTTTATTCTGCCTTTTGTGCTATTTTTAGCTGTTGGCCAGCACCCAGTGCTGCAGGTCCATCGACTTTAGGGAGAGGAGGTGCTCATGCTCTGGTGGCTCTCATGGTTGGGATGCTCCACGAGGAGATTGGGGATGCAGTTACCAGAGAGGGTAAATATGTAAAGGGATGATGACCCCGAGCAGGTTTTTTTCGAGTTTCTTCAAACAGATGAGCCCTGGCGCTTCTGCTCCTGTGTTTATGCTCGCCTGAGGGTATTCGGTGCAGAGATCCCCTCCATGCCTCCTCTGACAGGGCAGACCATTGCACTGGCTGATGTTAAACCTCTTTCCAGGAGCATCCTGCAGCAGGGTGATGTGCAGGACGGGCTGCCGAAACCCTGAGCGACTCAAGGAGAGGTAGCCCAGAGTGCTTTCCCTCGACAGCGCTGTCAGTCCCCAGGCTGGCTCATTTGTCTGCTCGCCCGAGCGGTGTTTGTGCACAGGGGTGATTCATCGCCCTGCAGCCGGATCCCCGGCAGCTGGCAGCGTGATGCCTGGGCTGCTCCTGCTCCAAGGGACATCCAAACACCCCGCGTTTGTCTCTGCCGCTGTCGGTGGGGATGCACAGGTGCGGCGGAGGGTGGTTTTTGGGAGAGGGTTAATGGTGGGATCCCCTAGAGTTCGTGGCAGCAGGAAGCCGTATTGTGTGTTGACTTTAAACAGGAGGTTTGGGAGATCAGCGCCGGAGCAGAAAACAGGGACTCGGGAGGAACAAACACTCGCTGCTTCAGTAGGGCGGCGATTTCCTTTCGGGTAAACACGTCATTAATCTCAGGGAGCACATTCTTTTCCATCAAAAGATAAGGGATTCGAGTTGCCTTTCTCAGGGCTTGGCCTTTTTAGATTGTTTTAACTGTGGCTTTCGCTCCTTCAATTACAGACTGTACATATTCTCTCTTTTTAGGTTTGCCAGGTTTATTGTGGGTGCAGAGAAAGTCTTGGGCAAGGGAACTCCTTCCCGGCTTTCTTTAAATTTGCTCTGATCCTTCTTCCCCACCACCCTCTTGCCAAGTTTTTTTCCCACTAAAACCTGTCTATTTTTTGCTAAGTGCAGCTCTGACGAATTTGAAACGTAAGCGGGGTGTTTGTCCTGATTCATGAAACAATCTCCCTAGTGCTGATGATAAAATAGGAGCTTATTTGTTCACAAGTGGAAAAATAACAATGAGCTTCTCTCCCCACCCTGGGCTGCCTCTTGCTGCTCAGCTTTGGTTTGGCCTTTTTGAGGGTGTCCCTTGCTGTGAGGCGTGGGGCGATGCCGGCTGTGGCAATTTTCAGCTGGCCCCGTCCTGACACACGGGGTCACAGCAGTGGCAGAGGTGCTGCTTTTGCTTCTGCTCCCTGTGGCTTGGGGTCTGTGGTCACTCTGAGCTCTTTTGATAGTAAATGCGTTTAACTGGCATTTAGGGATGAAATTACAGAGGGAATTGAGTCCCTTTGCATTCTTACCTCCTCTTCTTCCCAGCCCTTTCTGCTAATGGCTGCCAACAGCAACATGGATTGGGGTGGGGTGGAGAAGGAGCCGAGGAGCTCCCACATCCTGCATCTCTCAGTGCCCTGGCAGCTCGGGCAGATGCTCTGCAGCCTTTCTGCACTGATCTGTCAGTGTGGCCACATGCTGATGTGTTAATTGTGTAATAGCTTCATTTTTGTCACTGCATGATCATTGACCTGCATGTATTCAACACAAAAATTCCTCTCTATTTTTTCCCTTGCCTAGTTTAAGATTCTTAAAGCAGAAATACTGAGACTGTGGGAGATGCCAGCAGGCAGGATGTGGCCCTGAGGACTGAGATGAACCAAAGTCATGACATCATTTGTGACATATGGAGAGGGAATGATCCTGTGTTTGCTCTTCTCCATCTGGGCTGGGCTGCACATTCCCCATCTCCAGCTATGGAGCTGTGCTGCTGCCCACAAGTCCAACATGGAGCTGACATGCTCCTGGCTTGCAGGAAATGTGCACTGCTCCGTGCTGACTCACATGGCACTGGAGCTGCAGAAAAGGGCAGCCTGGGTTTGGTGCATGTGCTCCCCTGGGCAGGCAAGTCCAGCGGTAGCTGACAGAAGACCGGAGCATCAGTCTCATCAGTCTGTCCCATCTCCTCAAGCTCTGCTCCCCTGCAGCTCTTCTCTTTTCCTCCTGCTTCTTCCCAGTCTTCTAGCCAAAACCTGTCTACCCGAAGGTGAAGCAGAAGACCTCCTGGAAGATGTTAAAACGCTTTTGTATTCCTGTACAGGTTCAGCAAAGGTCATGTTTATTCTCTGTTCTTGTCAGCGCGGCTCTGCCGCTCAACGCCCTCTGCTTCCATGACTCATCAGTTCCCTCACCGTTCTCTCAGAGAACTGGGACTTTCTGGTGAAAATCTGTTCATGCATCCTGCAGGTCGAGTGTCATCCTGCAGTGGACAGTGGACAGGTAGCATGTGAAAACCACCACACTATCCTCTGTCCACCTCCAGCCCTGCTTCCCTCTCCCTGTCTTCCTTCCCGGCCTTTCCACATTTTTCTCATACATTTCTGCCTGCACCTGACCCGTACCAGGCTGGCAGCAGTAGGGCAATGCCTGGGAGTAGCAGTGGTAGTGTTGGACTTGCCTGGGAAAAAATAATGTGAAGACCTTGGGAGCTGGAGCTGGGTAGTTGTGAAAGCATGGCTGCGGAAACAGCCATGGAAGAGCTTGGGAATATGGTTATTAATGTTACTGTTAAACGAGCCCAAACACAGGAAGCCAAGAGTGTGCATGGAGGGATGTGGAGGCTTGTGACTGCACTGCTTTGATTGATTTATTTTTCATTCTCCTGGGAAAGATGATTGAAGTGTTGGTCATGACCTTGGTTGCTTCTTCATGCCTCTTAGATTATGCCAATCCACTGGAGAGGCGCACCATTTCCAGTGCCCATTGCTAGGTGTGCTGCATGGCATTGCAGGGCTGTGGTTGTGGTCAGCTGGACCCACCTCATTCTCTGGCACATCCAGCACTTCACTGAGGAAATCCAGAGCCACCCAGAATGCGGCTGTGTTGGTGCAGAGCATCTTTCAGAGCTGTTGCATCAAGTGATCCTGTACTGTTTGCTGCCTGAAGTTGTTTTTCAGTGTTTGCATAGAGTAGGGGGGGGGAAACACAAAGGTAAGTCTTTGGGATTTCAGCAACATTCATGGCTTTGCACCCATCTCTGCACATCCACAGTTTCTATGTGGATGGTTAATCCTGTGTATCTGCAATTGCACCCTGAGATGCTGAAAAACCTATTGCTGGTGGTGCTTTGGCATCCAAATTTTACTTCATTTAAGCCAGGCGTGCCTGACTTTCGTTTGTCAAGTGAAGATGCTGCTCTCACGTGATAAGCTATGGGTAGTATGTGTGTTTGGGGAAGTTTGGCTATCACCAGACCATGAGTGAGCTTATTCTGCAGGCAGAAGAAGAATTTGTATTGCAAGGGCTTTAGGGGGGAGAATTTCACTCCTTCCCTGCTGTAGAGCACTCCAGCCTACGTAGGAATTAATTTGGTTTAGGCCTCCTTCTGTCATCTGATAGACCACAACTTCTGAGAGTTACCAGCCTGACAGGGCTTGACTTGCCCATGGGGGAGTCAACAGCTCAGAAGTTCTGGGCTTGTACCTTGCCCTCGGCTAAGAGTTTGGAGGAGGAAAATGTAAGCGTGTGGTTGGTGAGGAGGGAAACTTTATCTTACTGCAGGGGTGTGTGTTCGGATGAGGATGGCGGCTGTGGGATCAGGCTATGGGGACCATTCCTGTTTTCTCCACAGTGGTGTCCCTGAGGCTGTGAGGACCATTCCTGTTTTCTCCACAGTGGCGTGCCTGGGTACCTCCAGCCCCCACACCAGGACCTCGTTCTGGGTGTGCACTTGGACTGGCATCCAAGGGGAACAACTGGATTTCAGAACTTATGCCAGAAGGGTTTAGTGGTGGAAGAAGAAATGGGAAAAAGATAGAGAGCAGAGATAATTATGCCAAGGATATATAATTACTCTTTGGCACTCTGTGTCTTACATCACACAGGATCCTGAAAATGCTGAGGTCAGACCTGGGAAATGTGCTGCAAGACAAACACTTCCAGCTGTTCCTCTGAAAGCAAATCTCAGCAAGTACCTTCCAGGAGGGAATGTGTGGGCTCACTTATTTTGGAAAAGAAAAAAATCTCACCATTTCAAGCCTTCAGCATTCACCTTTGTAATTAAAATCTCTAATCACAAGCAGAGTGCAATATGTGACTGTCTTCAGGGAGCTGTTTCTTAAGGTGGTTTTCCATTTTTGCACTATTTAGCCCTTGCCTCGGTGCCAGGCTTTACTTAACCTTAAGCTTGTGAACAGGCTTATTGAATTTGGCCAAGACTTAACTAATCTGTAATGAGCTCCAGGTTGCCTGGAACTTGGCAGCGCCGCCGTGCTCTGTGCTGTTGCATAATGGCCTGACCCTGTGTAACCACAGCTTCGCCCCGCGCCCCTTCTCCAACCTCTCTGAATTCCCATTCTGGAACCCTGGGCTTCATGGAGGGGCTGCCTTCATAAGGGGAGTCCTGAGTGCCAAAAACCTCCTGCTTACATGCTCTTCCACAGGGTGAGAGGTGGGAGAAAGTAGAAGAAAAGCCCAAATGTGGAAACCCACTGGGGAAGAGAGGAGATGCAGCAGTGGCAACTAGATGAAAGCTGGTGCCTCCTCCCAGGCATCTGTGATGGCTGGAAAGACATGAGAGTTCTGACCATCTTCCTCTTCCTCCTCTGGCTACATCAGGCTGTTGTACAGCCTCCTGTGGTCCTCCTGCACACGTGAATGGAGGATGCTCATCCTGAAAGCTGTTCCATTTCAAACTTGTGAGGTGGTTTTCACTGTTTATTACACCATTTTAGTAAGAGCAACTGGAAGAACTTGATTTGTGAAGAATCACAGGAATAATTCAGATGTTGCTCTAAGTAATTTTTTCCCTATTGTTTATTTAGATCAGCTCAACCACTTGAGAAATGCATTATTTGCTTTCTCCTTATTGAGTATCTAATGATGAAAATAAATTGTTACTGCTCTTTATTGTGCATTTCCCATAAGGCTGACACGGCACAGAGAAGGAACCGGATTCTTTTCTCCTAGCATGACACAGGGAAGATTGTTTATAGCACTTCAGCTCCAGCCCTCTGCAAGCCAGCTGAGAGCAGGATCATTAAAGGCAGGATTTAGAGGCTGTGGGGTTGCATAAATTGATTGAGAGCAAAATTTTTCAGACAAATATTCTGTAATGAGCAAGGAGGGAGGAATCTGGTTTGGATCTCACGTACCCAGCAGTAAGCTGGAGAAAAAGATCTCCTTACAGGAAAAAAATGTATAAAATGGTCTTGCCTCGTTTGAAGATCAGAGTGCCAAATATAGACCCTATCGCATTTCCTTCCCTCCTCCTTCCGAAGCTCGTCCTTTTGAAGTGCACTTTCAATGGGATGTGGATAATTGACTCTGCGAACAACTGACCGAGGGCTCTGTTGGTTTAACCGATTGGTCTCAGTTGCTGATTCCTGTTTTGTTTTGGATGATTTTCAGCCCAATTGCCCCGTCAGCTACAATTAGTCGCATTAATGTGACAGCTGAAAGGTCACAGATGACTTGCACTGGTCACAGGCACGAGGGCAGGCAGGAGATGCTCCCAGCACGTTTTCCTCAGCCCCATGCTCGTGTGCCCCTAAATTGATGGTGATTGCAAGTTCTAGTCCGATCAAAAGGGATGTGAGGTTTGCTTCACAGGAGGGTGATTGAGTGAGAAACGAGGATGCAATGACAACTAACATTTGGATGAACTTCTCTTTAATTAGTCAAGAAGGTTCCTGGTTCTGTATACAGGGGAAATGGGGAATGGCCTCTCACCTGCCAGAGCTGTGAGGAGAGGAAGCAGAAGTGGGATGGAGTTGTAGGCACATCCTGTGGCTATTTCAACAAATCCATGGCTGTCATTTTCTGTGGTTCCAGTGACATCTGCCATGGCTTTGAGCTTTTGTCTCTTCCGCTGAGGATTTCCACTTAGGGGAATAAGGTAGGAAAGGAACAACATACAAATGAATGGAGCACAAGGGGATCATTTAATTTCTTGAGATTAATAGGCATCAGATGCACACAAGTGCAGGTCAGACATTGGACTCATGGGTGTCATGGTCAGTCTGTGGCCATAATATGACCAAAACAATACCACAGAATATATGGTCTGGTTGTACACTTGGCCTTTTGTATGAGGAAGGAAACAGAAGGCACCCAAAGTGCCTCATTTGAATTATATAGCCCCGAAACACCATTGGAAGGCCCCAGTTGGAGATGGTTTACTCAGAAAACAGGATGCTGTGCGTGATGAGGTTCTGCAACAGTCTGGTTTTGATTTGGTGTTATTTGGCATTTTTCTTAACTTCCTGGACAATGGGAAAGGGAATGTGCAGATTCAATCTGAAGATGACCCCCAGCTGGGAAGGGCTTGCTGCAGCCTGGCAGAGAGGGTCAGGCTTTCAGATGACCTCCACAAACCGGGCAAGTGGTGTGAAAAGGACAATTTGTGATTAGGGAAAACCTGAAGGATAGGGATATGTGAGAGTAAACCATCAAGAGAGGCTAGAGTTCACTTCACAGGAGATTTTTATGAATCAGTGGGGCAAACTTTTGTCAAGTGGCATAGATGTATTTGATGATGCTGCTTCAAAGCACTGGTGAGAGAAGGTCTGTAGATCTTCTTGGGGTGAGATGAGTATTTTGATCATTTCTTTAATGAAACATTAACATTTCTATGAGGAGTGCACTTGGTGAAAAATCCCTTGGCCAAGGACCAACACTTCCCTTGAGCAGTTCGGTGGGAGCTTTGCAGCCAAGCCATGTGCTGTGCTGTCGTGAGCATCAATTGATTGAAGCTACACAGGTCTGGACCTATTAGAACATACAGCCTACACAAATTCCCCCTCTATTTCTCCAGAAACTGCACTTTCTGCAGACATCTGTGAGGTGCAGAGGTCAGTGTGCTGCGCTGAGCTTGTTCCCTGTAAATCTCATCTGGGACTTGCTCCTAGTGAAGAGAGCTAGTGCTTTTACAAAGCCTAGCAGCAGGAGACCTCTTCTATCAGTGTGTTTCCATCCATGTTTGGGCAACACAATGAATGCAGATGTAGTAGGAAACTTTTGATTATCTATAGGGTTTTTCTGTGAAAACTTCAAAGCTCTGTGGTTAGTTATATTCTGAGACTTTAAATGGATATGTCTTGTGCTCAGAGCTCTGATTTAATGTTCTGGTTTAATCTATTGTCCAAACATCATTAAAGTTGTCTTTGAGGCATGGAAGAGCTTTGATGGAGTCTTTTTTTAATTTCTGGCCATCACCCTGTGCAGCCATAAACAACATCCTGCCTGCTAATGAGAAAATTCAAGTTATTGCAGTCACATGTCTTGTGGAAATAGATTGTAGTGGAAGGAGAAAAAAAGGAACCAACTTTGCTCACCTTCCACTCCAAGCTGGCATGAGCATTTGGATTACTTACAGGGAGGAGAAGTTTCCATTGATTAAGATACTCCATTAAACAGCAGTGCTGCCTGTTAAGAATGAAATTATTAATTTCATAGTCATACCCATTAATTCCTTAACCTGCTTTCATGAGTTATCTTTTATATCTATAAGCATCTAAAACCTTTTCTAATTAATGCCTTGCACACCATCTGTTAAGCTTAACTCTTCCTAACAGATTCAGATTTGTAGAAGAACTTGACCCATCCTTCAAGTGTGCAGTGAGGGAGTAGGATCCTCCGTTATATACCCAGTAAACCAGGTGCATGCCATTGGTATCCCACCCATTGCTTTCCCCTCTCCCCCATCTTCTGTAAAACCTGTTTGGAAAGTAAAACTTGTGTGTGTGTGACCTCAGAAAGATGGGGCAGGAGTGGCAACCTTGGTTTCTGCCTTCTCCCCCACCATGTAAGTTGACATTCATCCTTTCAGATGGTCCTTGGAGGCAGCCCCTGCAGGTCTGTTTAGAGGGTGGGTGGTTGCTGAGAGCAGCTGGAGGGCTCCTGCAGCGCTGGTGCTTCCTGAGGTTCTCCTCTTGCCCCCCATATCTCTGCAGAGCACGGCTTCGTCGGCTACTCGGAAGAGCTGATGTTCAACAACACACTGCCAGACTACAGCCAGGGGGAGTCCTTCTTCACCGTTTTTGGAGTGTTTTTCCCAGCTGCCACAGGTACAGTTAAGTTTTATCCTCCCCCTTTTTTCCTCCACAGGAACATCTTGGAGATGAGCAGAAGCAAGGGGAGCTCCTGTGGGCTGTGAGGCAAAGGGAGCAGGACTGCACTTGGCCATAGCAGACCCAAGAGATCACTTCAAAGGTTCAGCCTTCCCTCCAGCATCTCAAGTTTTTTGTACCCCTGTCTTGTTCACTTGAACTGCTCTTCTGTCTCTGTGGTCAGAAACAGCTAGTGAATTCTATGGGTTGATGTGGTCCTGTAAATCCTTCCCTGATGAGGACAAGGCTCAGGCACTGATCTTGGCCAGTGCTGTCAGGGCAGAGGGTATTGAGCCTATTTAAAAGGGCTGATCATGGTTTATCATGATGATAGGCTCAAGATGAGCCTTATGACTTGATTGCACTGGGAGAGTGGGAAGAGCACAGGAGGACTCTCTCTCCATCTAACCTTGGCAGGTGGCTGAGCTGGGCTGATGCCATTGCTCATGATGGACCCACCACTCGCTGTGTGGCATCACAGGTTCATCCTTGAATGTCAGCAGAGCTCATATTTATAAGCTTAATTAGATACCTTCGTGTTATTCATTCCCTTAAATAACCAGGAAGATGCATGTCCCCTTTCCAGAGCTGACAATCTCCAGTGGGAATGCAATAACCACCAGCTGAAGTTACAATACCTTTTGTTGATGCTGGGTGTTTTAAGCTATAAAAAGTACTGATTATAAGCAGTTTCCATAGCAATGAATCCTTGGATTAAAGAATGAGTTTTCAGAGGAAACTCTAAGCAACTCACTGGAAGTTGCAGAGTTGCTGCGGTACAAGGAGACAAGCGAAAGGGTTTTGTGAAACAGATGGCACTGGAGGAATGGTCTGGTAGCAGAAGTCACTTTGTCAGGTGCACCTGGTGCAGGACTTCAAATTTTTCTTTGAGATCCTCTTTCCCACCTTATCAGGCTGGCTGTTGCCTCTGTGTGGACTTCCTCCTGGAAAACTCACCTTCCTGAACTATTGGCACCATGGAGAAGATGGCTTCTGCCCTCTTTTTTGTTGACATTTTTGATTGGTCCAAGTGAGTCCCCAAAAGAAAAAGACCTGCCTTGTGAGCTCTGCCACTGGTGTAGGAAAGCAGGTTTTTTTCCAGTTCCTTGGTTGTAGAAGAAGGAACAGTTATGAGAAAACTGTGCAGAAAATGACTGTGATTAGCCTTATTAAACGATTCTTCATCACTGCTAATGCTTGGCTTCTAGGAAGAATGCCAAAGCTAATAGATAAAATTTGTTTAAAGCCCTGGCAGCCTGTTGCTCTGTTTAGTTAGCAGTGGTAATACCAGTAGTAATGTCAAACATTCTCTGAAAATACAGTTTGGGATGATGTATAATTACTTCGGTTGTTAACACAGCTTTTTCATGTGTTCTTTTTAATTGCTTGGTTATTTACAGGATTTAAATTATTCCTTCAGAGTAGCAGTGCCATCGGTACCATATAACATCACTATCCCTCCTGTCACTGCTGTTGGGAGCACTGTGGAGTTTGGGAGCCTCAGAAAAAGCAGGGCTGTGTTTGGTGCTCTGGATGGAAGAGCTTGTGGTCAGATTAGGAAATTTCTAGGGTGGGAGTCAAGACTTCTCTGCTGCCAGTGCTGCTGCTGCTTGCAGGGCAGGCAGCGTGATGCAGAGGGTGAGCAAGTGGCACTGAGGAACGACAGGGACAGGTTAGCACTGCTCCCAGGCTGTCCCCTCCAGCCTGGGGTGCTCCCCAGTGGTACCCACCTCTGCTGGAACCCCCACAGTGACCCAGCTGAAGCACTGGAAGCAAAACCCTTTGCCTTAAGATACAACACAAATTTGGGGAGAGTTTCAGCAAAACAATATGCTGTTTAGTTTTGAGGGGTTACATTGGGCCAGTTTGAAACAGTTCTTTGACCCAGAGCAATGTTCTGTTTATCTTTAATTATTAAATGTTGTGTTTACCCTTTTTAATTTTTAGCATATGCTAGTTTACAATTTAAGATGCTATTTTGATAACAAAGTTTTAAAAAAAAAATGTTTTGGAAATTGTGAAACAAATTGTTTGGGCCTTTCTGAGATGAAATGTTCCTCTTTGAAGTGAAACTATTTTGATGTCTGCAGGATAGGCTTTTTCCTCTCTCTCTGAAATGGCTGTCTGAATTTAATCAGTTTAAGTTTGGTCTCTGGGATGTACTGAAAAGTGGCTGTAAGTTGCCCAGATATAGCAGAGTGACAGAAATGTCTGAAATGCAGGCTGGTAGCTGTAAAAGCAAAGAGGGGCAGCCACTTCAGGAAGGGGGGCAGGACCTGTGGAGAGACCCTTGCCAGGATCAAACAGGCAGGAGGAGCAGCTGGGGACATGCTTCAGCTGACGGGCACAGGATGGCCATCCCAGCCTTTGGCAGACCAGTAGCTGCCTCCTACGAGCATCCTCCTTGGATTATTTTGCTCCAGGCCAGGTTGTTTTCCCTGTTCCTCTGTGTTTTATTGGTACAACTCCAGCAATGTGAGTGAAGTTACCCCAGTTTTAGGGTTGAGCGCTGGTCAGCAGAAGCTGGTCTGTTTGCTCCCTGTGCATTAGCTCTTTAAACCATTTCAGCTGGATGTTCAGTGCAGCTGGCTTTACTCCCCCAAGTTTGTCATTCAATCACAGGCAAGTAGCCAAGAGATCCAAAACATACATCTAGAGCTGGCCTAAATGGGAGAGCATGGGCATGGAAGACTTGGGTTTGCTGGCTTCAGGCAAAAGACTGAAATATATGCTGTGGAAGATGTGAACGTGTCCCTATAGAGACGCTGTGCATTAACCAGATTTTCTTCTGCATGTTTGTAAATACCTTCTCAATGCACATGTTTTGCTGCTGTGCTGTGATAGGTGAACACTTGGCTACCCACCCAGCCAGGGCTTTCCAGCAAGGAGAGAGTGTTGGGAGCTGCCTGCCCACAGCCAGCTCCCAGCAGCAGCCACGCAGCCGTCAGTGCACTTTTAAAATTAAGATAAATGCCGTTTCTGTTGTGCAAAAAATGTTTTTCTACTAAATCCCCTAGGTTTTCTGTCTAATGAAAGAAGTGTGCTGTCTTGTGATACAAGAAAGTAAGATGTCGTTTGAAGCGGCGTTAGTGGAAAATATCATCGCACAGAAACCAGTACTGAAATAAACCATATTTGGCACTTGCAAAATGACAGCAAATAGATTTAGAAGTTTTGGGCTAAGTTATCAGATGATGTAAACTGGCACAACTCCATTGAAGTCCATGGCGAGGTGCCAGCTTACATCAGTGGAGAAGTTGGCCCTTTAAAAAAACTAGCCGCAATTCTTATCTAAGATTTTCCATTCTTCACCTCCTGGGTGAAGGAAAAAAACCCACCTTTTATATTTTATAGTATGTTCACTGAAAAATGCACTGGGCGTTCGCAGGAGCGATGGTATCTGCAGCCATAAACCATGGCTGGTGGGGCTGGTGGCTGTGTCTGACACACAATGTAGGTGGTCCCCTCACGCACGTATCCAGTGCCTGGATGATGCCCAGGACCAGATTACACTGGAAATAGCAGCAATGTACAGACTGTCTCAGCCATAATTTCCTGGCTGGGTTGACTGTGTTTTCATGCTTCTTTGTCCAGAAGCTTTGTCACTATCTGCTGCTCTCTAAGATAATAGCCAGTGTGGAAAATCCAGCCTGCTATCTCTTTGAAACAGAGAGGTGGATAATTTTCTCCATGGACAATCTGCAGATATGATTGCTTGAGTTCAGAAGGGATTGGCCATTTCCCTAAGGATAGCCTGTGTCTGAAGGAAGGAACATCCCGATTTTTCTGTGTTGCTGAGTTTCAGATGCAAGTGTGGGGTTTTTCCTCTGTCGAGCAGCCAGAATCTCTGACAAGGCTTTTTGTGGCTTCTTGCAAATCAGATCAGTTCTCTGGCAGGGGCTGACTGAGGCTGTGGATGGTGGAGATTGTTTAGGATGTTATTTTTTTTTAACTAGTCAGGTTATCCTTTCATTGAGAAGTGTGTTGCTTACTCAGCTGCTTGCAAAAGACCCTCTCAGAGCTGCTCTTTGGCAGCTGTCATCCTGTCTGGAAAATTACTTTTTGGGTGGTAGTGGAGAGGTGGCTTTGGCTTGTCCGTACCTCTGTACTACCAGATTGTCCATCCTTTTGCACTGGTTGGGTCAGAATCGTAATTGCAGCACAGAGGAGGTGGCTTTGGCCTGAGTGGCTGAGAATATCTGAGCTGGTTCCCTCTGTGGTGGCCTTGACCTTTGGTTGTGGAACCCATGAGACTCTGGTGACCTCCTGGGGGCCCTGACAGAAGCTTGTGGTGTGCAGTGGCCTGGGTGTGACCCCTGGTCACTGCTGGGCAGGAGGTCAATCATCAGTCTCAAATCCTCTTTCTGCTGGCCCTGGGAAGTCATCTCCTGGCTGCTCCTGAGCGTGCGTGGGTCTGTGGGAGGGAGGCAGCCCAGGCTGTGCAGTCATTGCCGTGCTGATGACTCACGTCTTCAACTTTCTTATGTTCAGTCCAGAAAATGCCATTTTGGTGTTTCCCCAGTGCTTTGCTGAGGCAGGACTTTGGATGAGGAAGAGGTGACTCAAGCTGGAAGATTTAAAGGTGGTGCCAGATGTTTGAGAAACTTGGCCAAGAAGCACATGAGATTAACAGCTGTCCTCCTGACAATAGTTCGTTCCCTTTGGAAGAAAAATTCAGAGAATTTAGTTTTCTGCTTTGTCTCTGAATTGCAAAGTAGCATGTCATCAAAGAGTGCTTCATAGAGACTTTATTTAGCATATTTGTGACCATTTCCATGGACTTCTGCCTTCCTAACTTTTCTAACCTCTAGCTAAGCCTATTGTGTAGCTGTTTGAAAGGAGCAGGGCTTGAACTCTGCATGGAATCTTTATCTAGAGAAAACCAGAGCAGCTGACAGGCTTTTAGCTGTGCTGTTCAAAAGTATATCCACAAAAGAGTCTTCCAGGAGAAAATGAAGAACTCGATTTGTAATGCTTTCAGTATGGTGTCAAGGATTCAAATCTGGTCTGAATTTGGAAGAAAAGCTCTTCCAGGAGCTGAGGAATGCCAGGATTCTGTGGGGACCAGGGAATGGCTGTCGGGGCTCTGGCTCCGTGGTGGAGATGACAGGAAAAGATGGCTGGTGAGTGGACTGATCAAGGGGAAAAAAAGAGATGATCAAGGAAAAAGCATTAATAATAATAAATAAATAAAGCCCTGGATGTGTTTGGCAATGTCAGAGTGCCTTGTGCCCATTTACATGCTGTCCCCATGGCAGGGGAGCGAGGAGAGGAGGTGTTACAGTTCCCTTTGAGCAGGTGTGGAGATGGGGCTGTGAAGATGCACAGCAAAGCCCGGAACAGAGCAGAGCAGAGTTTGTGTTCCATGATTAGCAACCCAGCCACTGCTGACAGCCCATCAGCAGCCAAGGTCTGCAGGGAATAGGGAATAGGGAAGGCATCCATCCAGCTGATTTGGGTTTGTCCCCTTTACCCTGAGATTGCTCCCATGGCTCCTGTCTATCCTTCATCTTGGGAAAAAACCCTTCCAAGCAGCAATCAGTGTTGGAGCTTTAAAACGCAATGGGCTGTTGCTGATTTAGAGCTGCAGTCACTCAGATTTGCAGCTGCAGAGACTGACTTTGTCATTCTTATGCCCTCTGAGCATGAGGAATGGCTGCTGGGCTTGGCAGCCGTGGGGGCTGGCGTGCGGTCGGTCCCCTGCTGCCGGGGCTGCCAGATGCTGGGAGTGCCATGGTGCTGGCCTCCTCCTTCCCATTGTTCTGAGGTGATCTCACCCCGGCTCCAGAGTCCCTGCCATCAGCACTGCTGCCTGGCTCCTGGCCCACGTGTCCTTATGAAGACATGAGTCTGACATCCCAGCGGGGGACAGTGATGGGCAGAAGTTAGCGTCTTAAAGTCTTGGGTTCTGCCTTCGAATTGTCCAAATTCCCATCAGGATTCTAAACCATGGATTTTTATTTATTTATTTTTATTTATAGCAGATACCTGAAGTCTTCTAAGAAAATTTTGGCATAATGTGACAAGGGAATCTCTGTTTTCTTGATAAGTCTGGTATGACTCCTCCTTCAACTGTGGGCAAAGCCCCTCAACCAATCTGTACCTTAGCTTTCTAGCCTTAAGGTGGAGACTGTAATCCTCTGCTTCATCCTGTTTCCCTCTCTTGCGTCTTTAGATGGTAATTTTTTAGGCTGAGGACCGTCCCTGATTGTATAATACCCTGTACTCTGGCCTAAAATAACAGTTCAGTATTTTATTCTTAGCCCTACCATGTGTTTTCTACGTGACACTGGGACAATCACTTGCCCTCTCAGTGTTTCTGTTTTCCTATCTGCAAGGCAGAGATAATGCCTACCTCCAGAGCAGATCCCTTGGCTGGAAGGTGCCACCCACGTGCCGGGAGCACTGTTATTCCCTCTGCTAATGTGATCATCATTTAATAGGGACAGGACAGGCTGTTTTGTAGCAGTGGCTGTCCCCTGTGAATGCAGGGACCTGTAATGGATCTGGTGTGGGGGTTGTACCACCTGCTGCATGTGCTGCCCTGATGAGCAGTGGCATTTCTCTTCTCAACAATTGGGCAGCGTTGTCTTCTGTTAGGTTTGTATGAAGATAAGATGGGTTTTGTTCACATACTGTTTCTTTTCCCCCCAGCATTGTTCAAACCGGACAAAGGGTTCTTTGACGTGTTAGTGGTGACTTGCTTCTATTTAAAACATGAGCAGTTTTTTACCAAGCAATTGATGGGAGCCAGTATTCATCTGTGTGGCAGTGCAATGAAGTGATATAGTTACTGTTCTAAAGCAATCAAAGAGCTGATTGATTGAATTATATTACATAGTGCAGTGTGTGTTATATAAACTATAACTTAGATTGACTCTAAATTCCACTTGTGTCTGCAAAATACAGGTGTGATGGCTGGGTTCAACATGAGTGGAGATCTCCAGAAGCCTTCTTCCAACATCCCTCTGGGGTCTCTGGCTGCTATTGGCACCTCGTAAGTCACTGATTGGGGAAAATTTGCTCTGCAGACTGCCCTGAGTGTGACCAATCCATTTCATATTCCCATCAACCTTTTATTACTCAGCCATCTGGAAAATTAAAGTGTGGCTCTCATTCAAATTGTCATCCATTAGCACCACGTACCCTGGGTGGGTTGGAGGAGATGTTTGCCAGTGCAGATGGACTCAGTCCTTCCACTGCTGGGTGGGATCTGTGCTGCTGCTGGGATGCTTGTGCTGCTGCAGCCTGGCTGTCCCACAGTGGGATGCAAAATGCTCCAAGGCTTGGGAAGGGGATGACTTTGTCATTCACTGCTGTTGATTTCAAAAGGGAGTTGTATTTCTTTTTCTTTTTTCCCTTGCGTTCTTCTTCTATATAAATAGCAAAGAAGTATCAAAATTTTATTGGGAAAATGGGGCCAAGAGAAGTGAGATGACCTACCCACCTGCAAGACCAGGGAAACAGAGAAGCCCTGCGTCACCAAGTAGTGCTCTTCCCAAGGAAATACTTCTTTCCAGGAGAACATTCCACTGCTACATATCACAAAAAAAAAAAAAAANAAAAAACAAAAAACAAAGAAGGCATTTTTAACTCTTCTTCTCTACCTAGCTTCAGAAGTCCTACACTACAAAAAAAAAAAAAAAAAAAAAAAAAAGAAGCCCTCTGTAGGGTTTTCCTGCCTGCTTTCTCTGCCATCTAAATTGCTTTTGAAATTATTTCTTGTTATCGTGTACCAAGGTTCAGTCAGGAAGGAAGAATCTTCATGATTTGGAAGCGTTCCTGCTGAAATTGTTGCTTGTTTTAAGAGGGGGGATTCCACAGGACACAGGAGTATCACATGTATCCATCTATCCAAGGCTGTGGTCATTCCCTTCTCTGCTGTCTGGGCTTTACAGACAAAATTATCCCCCAGCCTGGGTACTGGAAAGGCCAGAACACCAGAAGAGGATCCTGGCTGAGGCTGCAGAGCAGACTGGCTGTGCTGTTAATGTCACTGCCAGATGGGGGGACCTGCGTACCTGCAGATCCACGGAATCACAGAATGGTTTGGGCTGGAAGGGACCTTTAAAGGCCATCCAGTCCAACCCCCTGCAATGAGCAGGCACTTCTTCAACCAGATCAGGTTGCTCAGAGCCCTGTCCATCCTGACCTTGAATGTTCCCAGAGATGGGGCGTCCACCACCTCTCTGAGCAACCTGGACTGTCTCCTGGCTCTTCTAGTGGCAGAGTTCTCAATGGTCTTGTCTTGCTGTGAAGAAATTGGTTTGTTTTTGTTGTTTGCAGGTGGTTTCTGTACATGGTGTTCGTTTTTTTGCTGGGAGCCATTTGTACCCGTCAGTCCCTCCGCTATGACTTCATGATAGCAGAGAAGGTAACTTGTGCTTTTATATAATGGTGCTTTGCCATCTGCCTTACTGAATGCCTGAGTTTTCCAAAAGCCTAAGGAATTTGGGTACGCATCCTTCATTAAAATCCAGGGGGATTTCCCCATTGCAAATCCCAGGGTACAATTGATTTGAACAGCTTTGCATTCACCAGCATATCCCGTAATGCCAAATCTTGGCATAATCACCCAGCAATAGCTTTAAGAGCTAAAGTATGCTAATGTGGTCTAATGATAAATGGTGTATTTTATTCAGTGTATCCTTTCTCGGTGGTGAAAGCTTAGACCAAATTGAAATCTCTAAAGAACCCCCCTGCTTATCTTGACTAAGTCAAGCGAAGCTCACATTTCCATATCTCGCAGGCTGTAATTGCAGGGCGAGCAATAGGATTATTAAACTCGAGACATTCCACACAGAGTATTTACACGAGGGGGGTTTGTAGTGCAACACACAATGAACCTCACCACTGCAGGCCTCTAGAAAGAGAGCAAGAGATTTTGATGTGTGCCATTGTTTTTTTTGGGTGGGGTGTAGAAGGGCTAATTTTCTGTTATTCAGTATTATCCACAATCATGTGTTCACTGCATTTGACACTATTTCTTGTGATTCATTTGAAGTTGAGAAGTTTGCACAGTTTGGTCTGTAACATGGTTTTAGTCTAAAATATCAATTTGAAACTCTGGCTTTGTTTCTCAAGTAATTGCAGTTCTAAACTTTTTCCACCCCCCCAAATAAACTCCCATTATTGGTGGGGCTCTGCCACTACCTGTTAAGGGGAAAAAACCCACCTCTGTTTCAGGGAAAAAAGAATGATCCTGCCTTCTGTAAGGCAACCTCTTCGTATGTCAACGACTTAATGGGCAAAAAGTGCAGTAACCAGAAGAATCAGCTTTAAATGAATCTGCTGAAGAGAAAGAGATTGTTAAATCTGTGTTTTAACTTCAAAACCCTCATGGGGGAAATGAAAAATCCCCTAGTAATGAATGAGAAGGTATTTATAATGTCAAATATAAAAAATAAACAAGCAAACAAACATCCCCCCCCCCAAAAAAAAAGCAAATTCAGTTTTCTTTCCCCTAATACTGAATGCCAATATTCATGTTTCTTCTGTGAGTTATTACAAGATGCTTTAGATTTTAATGACTTTGGAGAGAGGGGGCAGGGAGAGATTATTACTCCTCCAAACTCTCCCTTTCTATCACAGGTGAGCAAGTGCTTGGCTGCTTTCCTCCGTTACAATATTTGTTTGGCTTTTTAAACATAAAAATGAGATTCAGTAATTTTGCTTCTAATGAGCTCCAACTGCCAATTCCTTGCAATGTATTCACACTCTTCTATGTTCAAAACCCATAGCAAAACCTTTCATCAGCCTCAGTGAGAGGGACTCTTCCCCTCTAACCCTGATTTGAATGTCAAGTAGCACATTTAAATGCAAGCATTTTTGGCAGCTAAAATAATATACGATGTCTGGCACAACTGTTTGTTCCGCGTATTTCTCGGAGCAGGGTAGGATTAGAGGAGAGGGAAGGGAGGATTCCCTGCTGAGTGTCTGTCTGTTGGTCTGATGAGAGCTGGTATCTGCTCATCTTTGCCTCAGGTTCCTTCTGTCCCACAAGATACCATTCACAAGGCCAAGTGGATTTTCATGGGGAAATGTTGTGGTGGGAAGTTTGAACGGTTCTGGATCAGGACATTAATTTCTCATGACTTCCCCATCAGCAAGATTTTTGTGGCTTTTTACCCAATCTCCTTTTTGCTGCCTGCAGATTTTGTAGATGAGAAAAAGTCAGATGTAGCTTGAATCATCTTTAGCCATGCAAATTTTTGTAATTCTTTCTAATAAAGCATGTGCCACCTGACTTTAAGGAGGGAAGAAGCTGGGAGGGCTCGTGTTCATTTAGACCCTCTTTTCCACAGTAGGAGGGGTGGGAGCAGAGGACACGTGGGGTACAGGGGACCTGCATTTGGTGACATCCTCTGCCACAGATGTCTGTTTGCACCTCCAGCACTCGCTTCAGAGGAGTATGGGCATGTTGGATTTGGACCAGAATGTGGGGTTTTCCTCTCTGCCTGGCCTTTGTGCTGGAGTTACCCCCATGCCTTGCCATTCTCTGTGCCTGGCTGCTGCCTGGCAGACTTGTGAGGTCTTGCAGGACTTGGAGGTGTCTCAGGTGACCCTAGACCTTGGTTTCCTTATTTTTGCTGTCCATGTCCTTATACTGCAGTGCCAGGAGCACTCCCATTTCAAAGCTTTCTTGCACAATGTTTATATTGTGGGGTTTTGTGTATTTGGGTGGGGTTTTTTAGAAATGCTGTCTGTGCTTGCAGCTCTCAACAGTGGGGACCTGCTTAGGGGGACCCCAGCCCTCACTTCTGTGTGACAGACCAGGAGCTGCCCTTCCTTTCCCTCCACACCTGCAGGAGATGCTCCCAGCTTGAAAGGGTGCTTCAGAAAACAGTTCTAAAACCAGCCTTGTTAGCACTATGGCTTTAATTTTTTTTTTTTTTTTTTTAAGTTTCATGTTGGCCAAAGGAAATTCTTTTCTCATTGAAGACAGGAAAATAAGGTCATTGTATTATATCCTTTGGAGCGTGTTTTTTGAGATGCCATTTACTTAAGTGGCAATTTTGATTTGGTTTTGCTGTGGCTTTTCTTTCAGGATTGGTTTTCCCCTCCGAGACACAGGGGTTTGTCTTCCTGTTTTGGATGGTGGGAAGCCTGGGCAGCTTTTCCTGTATGATGTGCTCTGTATATAAGTGATCTCGCCTGAAATAAACTCACTTCCAGTTACTTAAGGGGAATCTAATAGCTGCTGCTTTGCTGCAATTTCTCCAAGTGACAAGGAATTTCTTGGATATGAGCTTGTAAAATGGTTCTGTCGGTACAGGATGTTCAGCATTAAATTACTTTTATGGGATAATTTTCCTGTATTAATTGCTTGTATTTTATACCACAGACCAATTAAATTCCTGCTTTCCCAGGGCTCGCTCTGTTCATCTAACAATGTTACAAAATATGTGATCTCTTAAAATACATGTATTTAAGACTGCTTGGGAGTCTTTAAGGCACAGTATAATGAATTTTGCATTCTCTCTGCTTCCTCCAGGTATCCTTGGTGGGTTTTTTGTTTTTGCTAGGGCTGTACATCTCATCCCTGGCCTCCTGCATGGGAGGGCTGTACGGAGCACCCAGGATCCTGCAGTGCATTGCCCAGGAGAATGTGATCCCCACGCTCGCCTTCCTTGGACGTGGGGTTAGTCATCCTTTATCTGGATTGCTGTCAAACCTTCACCTGAACTTAGGAAGCCAAGATTTCTGTGTGTCTGTAGAGTGAGATGGGGGATGCATGAAATGCGAGGCGAGGAAGGCTCAGGATCTGGTGTCCCATGCACAGGCAAAAGAGCCAGGAAGTGGGTGGTTTTGTGGAAAAAAACCAAGCATCCAACTGCCTGTGGTGCTTTCCCTGCCTGTCCACTGTGTGCACTGCCTCTGCTCTGAGACCTCCCTTGGGGCCTGGCACTGTGCAGGAGCAGCCCTGCTTCACCATCCTGGCATCTCTCTCACCCACCTCTGCGCCCCGGCCTGGGGCTCTCTGTCCTGCCCCCTGCACACACGGCCCTTCCTGGGCTGTCTTCAGTCCCCTCCCTCCCTCTGACCTGCTTCTTCAAGATGTCCCCACTAAAACAAGCACTTATGACATAGCTTTGCCTGTGGGGTTCTTTTGCAAACACCTTATCCATGCTGGTGCTGATCCTGACCATGACCAAAGGAAGTACCCACCTCTCCTCTGCCCTCCTTCCAGGGCAGAAGCCTGAAGCTTTTGTTCCAGCGCTTGGTGAAATGGATGGTAACTGTCTCTTTACCTTTTATCTGTTTTCTTTCTTCTTCTTTCCTGCACATTTTCTTTGATCTGTTCCTATCCTCTGTGGTAACCTCGCAGCTGAGTACGTGACCAGTTGTGGTGCTGTGGATTCAGTCTGAGTGAGGTGAAGAGGACACTTCTTTGTGAGATAAGGTGCCTTTTGGACGCTATTAAATAAAAACAAAGAACAGATTTGAAAGGTTAAGTTATGGGTCTTCTAAGCTTTAGATGTGCCTTGAAACAAAGTCTTGCTTGAAATATAACAAGAAGCTTTTTCCTTGCTTTGTGAATAATCTTTATGCATGAGTAATGCTACTGATATCAGTCAAGGTATCAGTCATCAAGAACTCTGTAGTCTTGGGCTATTCATCTATACATGATTTTCCCTTTTTCTGAATAGAGAGAAAATAATTCCATCACTCTCAGTAACCTGCAGTACCTAACTGTCTGTACAGAGCGGATGGAAAAGCCTTTTGATGCTTTGCTCCTTCAGAGCAGCTTGAAAATACAGAAACACATTTTTCAATATTGGTATTTATGAATGTTTTAAAATATTTAAATGTTTTATAAGTATAACAATTTTCTCTCCATTGTTTTATGTTTCTGAAAGTAATTTTCTACATTAAAAGTTATAATAATAGCAAAAAAAAAAAAGTTATTATTTGTTGGGAAAGCAGGAACAATAATGACTGCAAAAACTTCCAGCTCCTGAAGGCAGTTTTCAGGTGATTCCAGAATAGGCTCCTCTTGGCAACCCGTGTGAAATTCTCAGCGGTTTAGCAAAGTTGATTCCCTCTCTTCTCTGATAGTTTCTGTCTTTCTGTCAAATTTTCTGCTCTGAACTCCAGGCAGAGTGCCATGATGGGAAGGGCTCAAAAAGAGGTGAGAAATCAAAGGCAGGTCACTTTCCCCCCTTCCTTCTCTCTGCCACCTTGGGAATTGTTTAGATTTGGTTTATGGAGAGTAGATACATTTAATTTTTCCTTACCAATCTACTCCACATCAGTTCTTCTTTTCCATGGGTGAAGAAGCTGGTCTGGTCACCATAACCCCAGCTGATGGGAAGGACACGAGTGTTTTCTGTAGAGTTAAACCCAAGCCAGATGCATCCTGAGATCATCCCATCTATTCCCCATCTCAGTACGTCTTTCTGATACTGAAGATGCTTTCTGAGATCTCCGTTCCTTTGTCCCTGAGATGTATTTTTGTTCATTCTGAAAAGATGTAGTGGCCCAGAACTGCTGCCCTTTTCTATTAATAAATAAGAGTGGAGGAAACAGAAATAGTTTCCATTCGAGCTATGTGTTTATTAAAGAAGTAAATGCAGTGAAGTGAAAACCTAAGATATTTTGTAAGATATCTTGTAAGGTATTTTTCAGCAAAGTCTTTACACGGCTTTCACTGGCTTGTCAGGTGGCAAAATGGCAAGGTGGTGCCTGGTCCAAGGAAGGGTATGTTAGACCTGGGATTAAAGTTCATGAGCCAAAGTCTCAGATATTTCCGCTCCTGATGCTCTTTGTTTTGTCCCTCTTCTCCTTTCCGTGCCTTCACTCAGTCCCAAAGGAGAGGAGCAGACAATGTTTCTCCTGGCTGCCTGCCCTCCTGACACATGCCTGGCATTGCTGGGGCTGACTCCCACCCCCAGCCTCCTCACCTGACCAAGCTCACCGCTGCTTTCCTCTGCTGCTGGGGTGGATTGAAGGAGGGGAACTCCAGAGCAGAGGCTCAGCAGACCATGGGTTCAGCTCAGCTGCCTGTCAGGGCAGGGCCAGGAGCTGCTGATGTGAAGGTGGCACTGCTCCATGCAGAGCTTTTCCAAGGGCAGCATGAGGGAGCCTGTTGGGTAGACAGTGATGCGGAGTTCTGTAGAATAATTAGAGATGAACAGTTAACTCTAATTAACATGTTTTATTGCCAGACTTCCCATAAGCCCCACAAATCTCTCTGAAGGTTTATTGCTGCTTTAGTGATATTGTTTTACTATGGAGATATTAGTGAGAGTGGATGAATTTACCAAAGACAAAGCTTGAGTAAGGCTTAGGGATGAGGTGGGAGCTCAACAGCTTTTGGCTTCCAGCCTATTCTTTAATTTATTAAGCCTGTGAGCCTCTGTTTGCACGTGCATGCATGTATTTCATGGCTACGGGGGTACTGCAGACAACCCAGGTAACCATATCTGGCAGCTGAGCAAGCAGGGAATCCTCATGGCAGGGTTCATGGTTATTAATTTAAATGTAATTTTGTTCTATTTATGAACTAGAAAGGCCCCAACAAGACTCCAGTGGCTGCGATTTGCTTAACAAGTCTCATCACCATGGCTTTTGTCTTCATTGGGCAAGTGAATGTTCTTGCTCCCATAGTCACTATCACCTTCATGCTGACATATATTGCTGTGCACTATTCCTATTTCTCGCTTTCCTTGAGCTACAACATTCAGCAGAAACCTGACGAGACCCAGATGGGAACTGCTAGACCTGCTCACTCTTCCCAGCCTTTAATTTTCAACAAGCCCCCCAGCCGTGCAGCAGATGGAGTAATTCAAAGCAGATCAAATGGCACCTTGCTGGAATTCAAAAAAGACATGGACCAGCTTTTTAAACCATTTCTCAGTGAGCCAAGTACTTGCAAAAGAGAAGGAGCTGAGAATTTAACCCAAAAGGTCAAACGAAAGAAGGCAAAGAAGCCAGCCAAGCAGACATTGCAAGACAGCTTTCTCCTGGATCTCCATCACGATGCTCCCCTGGCTCAGTACAGCCAGGATGAGACCCCGGAGCCCCACGAGAGCCAGCAGGATGTGGATGAGCAGGGCGGGCAGCGGGATGCAGGTCTGTGCTCATCCCCCACTGCGGATGCCCAGCACACACCCAGGATGCTGGAGCAGAGGGAACAGCTCTGCAGTGAAGTGATGATGCTCCCTGTCCCCAGGGGAGAAGGTAAGGGCTGCAGGAGGTGGACATCTCCATGCTCAGAGGAAATTGTTTAAAACCTTGGTCCTCCCAGTGCTTTCCTGAAGGCAGGCGTGAAACGAGCTTTATATGGGGCTGTCATTCAGTGATTCATGGCAATAATATCATTTATTCCAGGTGAGGGTAGAGTTCATTGCAATGCATCACAGGAGAAGTTCCAATGCAATTTCCTACAGAAGATTAATCACAGGAAAGCAGGCAGGACTAAATTTAGTGTTGGGTTGTTTACGATGTACTCATAATTCTTCACAGGCATGCTGCACGCTGTACATTAAAAAGGGCTTGGGTGTATCTTGGGGTTTCCTTCATTGTGGTGTGGGGTAGGATGGATGGTTGGAGCTGTGTGAGTCTAAAACTCAGGCTATCAAAGTGCAGTGGTCCCCACATCACAGGTGGAGTCTGTAACTCATCATCCATAGGTGAAGGTCAGAATTCCTTCTGTTGGTGATGTGGGTATTTGGTGCAGCGTGTGTGCACGGAGTTTGTCATCCCCAGTGCCGTAGTGTTTCATCAGCATTAGTCAGTTCAGCTTTCTAAACCCCTCTGAGGGAGGAAAGTATTATTTTTCTTATTTCACAAGTTGTGAAACTGAGGCAGAGATAGACAAATGCGGCCTTCAAATGGACTAAGTACCAGATCTGGCAACTTTCTGTTTTTTTTCTTGTACTTTTTTTCAGTTTTAATTTTAGAGGTTTTGGTTTAGCTCTGTCATACCCAGGTGTCAGCTAGAATTTTTGCTTTGGTTCCTGGAATCTGGTAGTGTAAGTAAAGGAAAAACTCCACGTTATAGCTCCTTCCAAATGATCTTTCTTTTTTCCTTTTCTGTAGAAACATCTATAAAGCAACAAAATCCAGAACTGGGAATTCAGCAAATACCAGAATCCTTCTACTCCAGATTTTTCAGTCACTGGATTTCCTTTGCTGGTGTAAGTAATTTTCTTTCATTTTGAGAATAATTGGTTTTTGATTGTAGAAAACAGAAGGAAATTCATCACATATTGCAGTATAAATACTCCAATACTTTAAACAATGGCTTTTGATTCTCGTATTCCAGGTCACCTGAACTAAATACTCAAGGTACCATGCATCCAGCAGTTCAAATTCAGGGAAAACCCGATGGCGTATTAAATTAAATAACAACAGGAAAAAACCCAAACAAACAAACAAACAAAAAAGCCCCAACTCAACTCAAAAGTACAGATTCAAAGTCTGAAGTCTTAGGACTTTAAAGATGCATGGCTGCATGGGGAAAGGAATCAGTGTCCCTCCTTTCACCGTGTGCCAGTCTGCTTTTTCTTGCTGTGGGATGGACTGAGACATCATCTTCAAAGCTGTGCTGCTTTTATTCATGGGCCAGTTTCTGCAAGTTTGGGGTGGGGTTTCAGTAGTGCTGACCTCCTGATATCAGCAGCCCGGCTGTGAAATTCCATCTTTTGAGGGAGGAAAGGAGAGCATTCCTACAGCATGTTACTTTAAATAACTTTTAAATAGCTTCTGCCTCAAGCTGCTGAGAAGTTTAAGACACTTAAATTCATCTTGGGAAGATGGATTATTGGGCAGATGACAGGGAAAGGGTCAGATATGCATAATGAATGAGCCATATGGCTTTGCTGCATGGATGAGGATTTCGTAGCTGTGCATAAAATGTAACAAACGCACTCAAACAACCCACCAAACCCTGTTAGTTTAATCCTCAGATGGAGTTTGACACCTACTTTTCAAATTCGCTGCTGCTGCTGCCAGCAGCCAGCTCCTGGTGAGGGGTCCCAGTGGGCTGCAGTGCCAGGGGTGGGCTGGGAGTGGTGGCCCCTCTTTGAGATGAAATCTTTAGGAGGTTGTGTGCTGATGCTGTCCCTGGGCTCGTACCTGACGTGGCTCCCAAGTGCACGTCATGGCAGAGCCATCAGCTCTCTGCCTTCGCGGGGGAATTTGCTTACAGAGGTGACTGACGTGCTCATTAACGCAGATTTGGTTTCCTGTCAATAATCAGGCTTGGGAGGAGGTTGCAACAGAGCTGGGATGGGATTGATGATGCAAAATAAAATCACAGAAGCAAAAATCAGATGTGTTTATTCATCCTGACTCCTCTCCCCTCTGCCCTCTCCCTTTGAGCTTCACCGATTGTGTCAGCTGGGACCATTATAGCTCTTTCTTTGTTTGCTGCCCCTTGCTGTTCCCAGCCTCTCCCATGGAGATGCTACCTCTGCCCCTGTTTTTATGCAACTTGAGCCAAATCTCCTCCTGGGCTGGTGAGCCTCTCGATACTTCTCTTGGAGAAGCCCAAGCAGAGACCCACGCTACCTCCGGGACTCAGGGTAGCGCACTGCAGCTACCTCCGTGCTGCTGAAGGTGACACTGTAAACCTGTGCTCTCCCTCCTTTTAAGAGTGAGAAAAAACGAGTTTCCCCATAACATGGAAAATTGGGCTTTGCAGAAAAATGACTGTCAGACTGTCAGCGTGGTCTTACCTCCCAGACTCTGGGGTAACCCCAAACTGTGTCTTTCCAACAGGCAATTGTGTCCCTCATCATAACGTTTGTCATTCAGTGGATCTACACCCTTGTCAGCCTGGGAGCAGCAGTTATTCTGTATTTCTACATCGGCCAAGTGAGCCCAGGACTCCCTCTTGGTGAGTTTTTTTTCCTGTATTATTAAACCTGCTTAAAAATTCATTAAACTTTAATTTAACTTAATTAGGAATTGAGACTCTTGTGTTTAATATGCAGGTGACACAGTGAACGATGAGGATTTGTTTCATTGCTGGTTTTAACACATTTTCTCTCTGAGTCTTTAATTTTCTGTTGGATTCTAACTGTAACTGGCATTGGTTGAATAGCTTGAACATAGTGCTTATTGCTTTATTATATTGTGCTTTAAATGGCAAAACCAGATACTAAGACTTGATAGGGATGGCAGTTTGTAAATGTATCCCAGCAATGAGAAAAATATGCCCTAAATAAGTTTTAATAAACCTAATCAATCTAAACCCACCTGAGAGAACTTAAAGGAAAATGGGAATTATGATGAGCGTCGCATCAAATCCCAGCATTCATAACCGTGGAACAAGAGAGCCTTTTGATTCCAGAGCTAAACACGTTGAATATGTTTGGAACATAATCTGGGAAAATACTTTTAGGCAGAGGGCATTAGAAAGATCTGTGCGTGTGATCGGCTTAAACAAGTTCAAAATTAAACAGTGAAGCACATTCAGAAAGCAGCTCATGAGAGCCCACAGCTGCTTGGCAAAGCCAGCGGGGGGGTTTGCAGTGCTCTGAGTCTCTGAAGGGACATGGTGTGGGCATCCTCACCTGCTCACGAGTGTATCCATCCATCCATCCATCCATCCATCCATCCATCCATCCATCCATCCATCCATCCATCCATCCATCCATCCATCCATCCATCCATCCATCCATCCATCCGTCCACCCATCCATAGGTACGTGTGTGCATACGTAGCTGAGTGCATGCCTGGATGTGCAGTTTGTTCTCCAGGATGACAAAAATCAAGAGCCTGAGTTCGTATGCAATATGTGCAGAAACAGCTACCTGGGTTTATTTAGGTGAAAGATTATTAGACAGTAGATAAGCAAGTACTAGATTTCAGAAATGCAGATGATGAGAAACCGAAAACTAATCACCACCATCCAAACATTGCTCAACTGTTCTTTTTCTACTCTTGAGTGACTTCCTTCCTATGTATCTGCAGGGGATAGCAGAAAAGAGCTTAGATTGTGCATAGTAGTTGCTAATTTGTATATTTTGAAATATATATATAAATTTTAACAAAGTTTTTTATGGCCCCCACATACTAAACAAAACACAAATAATGTTTTCAGGTGTTGGAATCTTTTTTGCCTTTGTACACTCCCTGTATTATATCTCTGTAATCTGCTTTTGAAATATTTACCAAAAATTACTTTAATAAGAATTTCTCTGTCAGTGTGTAGAGGATTTTGGAAGCTGATCTGAGAAATAGCAGCATGATTAGACATTTTTTTCTTGGTTTCTTTTGCACGTGCATTCTCATGCATACCGTAAAACAATGCACGGCATTGAAAATGTTAGAAGTGAATGCTCAAAATTCAGCCCGATTTTTACTTGCCTGTGAGGGAATGTTATTTTGTGGTCACAAGGCTCCCTCTGATCTATGAGTTTGTTCTTCAAAGGATCAAACAGCCTTTCTGTCTGGAAAGGCTGGGAGACAGTGGCCTGAAGATGCTCTGGATTAGGGGCTAGATGAAGGCCTTGGGAGGAGAAATGCCCTTGTGTGATTTACACATCCCTTCCTCTCTTCCTCCCCAGCAGCCTCAGCCAAATCCAGCAGGATGCTGACGGGGCTCAGTTCTCCCTGTCCCTCACAATGAACTTCTCTTGCTGCTTTTGCTTCCAGCTCTGGCACTTCCCTGTCCCTGCAGGGAACCAGTGCAGGAAACCAACTGTACTGAGAAATCAGAAAAGAAATCAGTGTTGGTGCAATAAGCTCAGCCAGCTCTCCATGGGGTCCGACAAGAGGGAATGAATGGTGAGACCACAGCCACCCTGGCTGAGGTTGGCTGAGTGGCTCCTCCCATCTCCCCATCCCTGCAGTGGGAATTGTATTTGCAGTCCAGGGAGTGAAAGGTACCGTGGTGGGTTTCTGTACTTTGCTCATGCTTTACTGGGGTTTAACAAGCTGTTGGGCTGGGAACAGATAGCTGTTCTCCGTAGGAAATTTGGGTTCGTTTCTAGACAGTTGTTTAAAAGCCACAACATGCAGGAAGACTGCAGGAATGTTCTCAGTATCACAAAATCTTTGGGTACCGCAGGCTAATAACAAGCGTGCTGGTTTGAGATTTTATGCAAAAATTCAGTGGTGTAATGCTATTATGAGAGAATTAGCAGCATACTGACTTCTTGTGCCTTTTCTCCGTAGGAGCAACAGCAAATTTCAGTTTCTTTGGCTGGATTAAGTCGGTTTTGATCACTTCATGCAGGTTGGTACCAGTCACTTGGCAGTGACCAACGTGCTGCTCGTTGTTCCCGTGACCCACTAATGTGCACAGAGAGGGATGGAAGAACTGACTTGCTTACTGCCTTAAGCAGTCCTTCTGCCCATTCTTGCATACTCAGGGTTATTCTTACTTAATGGTAAAAAGAGCTGTTTGCTCCCTGTTGTTGTTTCCCTCCCACAGCCTGGCCTATGGTTGGCTGTGCCTGTGGGGAAGCAGGAGTCTCCTCTGCTTTGTGTGTGGGAATGTCAGCTGATAACCCTATCTTGGTGCCTGAAGCTTTATCTTACCCCAAAGGTCTGTGCTCAACCTTTATGGCTCAGGCTGAACTGGAAAATCTGAAAGAAAATGAGAAATTGGAGACTCCTTCTCTTCCACCCACCATTCACTGAAAGAGAATTCCTCTGGTAGTGTGGAACAGGCACACATGGCAGCTGTGTTCAAGTTTCAGAGAGAAAATCTGGGGGCAGGGAGCTGCAATAACTTCGGGGCAAATATGATAAACAGGGTCTTTGGCGAAGGAACCATTCAGTGTTGAGTTTGCATGGGACTGCAGGAGCATTGTCTTGGGGTTTTGATTCCCAGAAGACCTTGAGGGTTTTGTTTGGTTGGTTGTTAACTAGTTTTGTTAATCTTATTTGATGCTATTAATTATTAATTCCATCGTTTTGGGTTTCCTATAGTCGCTTATGAGCACCTCTGCCTCTGAGCAGTGGGCTCTGAGTTTCCCAGTCTGTTGGGTTTCTTTTTTGTTGGGGTGAGTGAACACCGTAGCGAGGACTGTGCAACACGAGCTGCCGTGCATTGTATGTGCCAACTTGGTGGCTCCTTGAAAATAAATGAAAGTCCAGGTAATTAAGCACATTGGTCTGTCTTGCCACGTCCTGTCTCTGCCCACAGCTCCTATAACATGACCACATGCTTTTGGTAGCAGAGTTGGCTGGGGAGAGAAGCCAGGAGTGAGGGATCTCTCTGAGGTCCCCGTGGCAGGTCTTAGACATAACAGCACTTAATTTATAGCTTAATTTAAACCATTTAACAAAAGATTCTTGTGGAATTTATTACAGCATGACAGTAACTCGCTTATAAGCGTAGCTTACAAATCTAAAGTACTTAAGAATCTAGGAGAGCAGCACTCATAGTACATTTGTTACAGCATATTCACACTCGCACGCACACAGGCCTAGAGTCAGTACAAGGTATGAACCTGTGAGAAATTCCCCTTGAGTTCAGTGAAGTACTCATGTTGGATGCCTTTGCATCTTCTCAACAGGTGAGGGGCTGAGCCTCGAGGAGTGGGGAAATCAGCCCAGGCTCCATCATCAGTATTTATCAATGGTCCTCAAAGTACAGGAAACTCAAGATTTCACTGCTCTGAGAGGCCCCACTCAGAGGGAGGTGCTGGTCTCAGCCCACTGTGGGCCAGGAGAGCTCAAAGGGTCTCACTCTGGACTGCTGCTTACAGTGTAGCAAGGGAGTTGGCTTTGGTCATAGTAATTTTCCATCCTGGCCACAGTTTGTGTCAGTAACTTTCTTTGAACGTTCCGTAACAAAAATGTTGTTCCACTTGGGTTGTTACTCATGCAAGAAAAATAAGTTTCCAAGGATATTCATTAAAAAACAGGAGCTGTTAGACAGTGTAAGTTCCCTGGAGCAGGCAGTTTCTGATAAGCTCAAGAGGAGCTGAGCCCAGGTGCTGTTTGTCAGGGCTGAGGCCTAACAAGCATTTCTCAGATCATAGTGCAGCCCGAGGGGCAGGGGGAGTGGGATGCACCCGCATCTATGTTTTCTGCTTATCTCATTTGGAGTAAGGCATTGTTCCCTGTCCCTTTGCACATCTGCTGGACGGGTGACATGAGCCCAAGCCAAGGGTGAGGAGCTGAGACTGGGAACAGGGTGCACGGGGCCACGCTGAAACGCTGCCAGAATTACTCATGGCACAGTGAGCCAGACCCTGCTGCTTCATATCCCAGGCAGTTCTGTCTGCTCCCACCCCAGGCAGATTCGTGGCTGGTCATTTTAGCTTGGTGCCTCTGTGATGACAGAACAGCACTTTTCTCCCAGTTGTCCTTTGGTGCATCTCAGTTGTGTCTCCCGCCCGCTGTCAGAAATCCCCATGGGAGTCTGGTTGAGGTGTGAGGCTCCATGGAGAATTACCATGTGTGGAAAGGAGAAACTGTCCCTGCCTCTCGTGTGGAGAGGTGCTGTTGTCACAGGGGGATTTTATCTTTGGGTTACCACACCAACAGAGTCCTTGGTGCTTTAGTCAGTGCAATCAGTGAGCAAGGACCTGCCAAGGAGGGCTGAGGGGAGATCTGGTGAGTGCCCAAGGCAGAAACTCATCCTGTTTCTCTCTCCTCAAAGAGTGCAATCTCTGGGTCAGCCAGCCAGCTTGGTCACCTCATCCTAGTGCCAGGGCTCCTGCCACAATGGCACAAAGCCAGCTTGGGCTCTGCTTGGGAGTCGGGTGGGTCATTTTGAAGCCCATCTAGGTTGTGCTGCAGGAAATTGCATTGAAGTAATTTAGAGTTTTTTCCTAAGTCCTGAAATCCAGTCAAGATATTTTAATCAACTGGAGAAAAAGAATAAATCCCATTAGACTACAAGGGAGTTGGAGGCAGCCAAGGGTTCTTGACACCTCTAAGGCTCTTAGGTGCTTGATGAGGTCTTAGTCAGTGCTATATTTGTCTTACAGTTTTGATTTAAAAATGCCAATAAGGTTTTCTTAAAATCAGCTTCTGGGATGAAGAGATTGCAGGAAAATCTCCTGTTTTATTTAAAAGTTACAAAAACGATTGTAATTTTTTTATTGCTTAGGAAACTATAAAAAGGATATTTTTCATTAGAAATGGTTTGTGCTCCTTCTTCTCCTGCACAGTGCGGAAGGTGTTTGCCATAGTCAATATCCAAAGAGGAAACCCATTTGTTAAGAAAATACATATTTTGCAGTGTTTATTTGGGGAAAGGGAGTACAATTTTTTTGTGTGCCTTCCAAGAAAAATGCTTCCAGGTTAGCTCTGTGCCTCCAAAGGGCACCAAGAAGGATTTAGCCTCTCCTGGAATCACCCTGCCTTGTTTGTGCAGCCAGGAGCACAGCTAATGGATAAATGGTAATGGACAAAAAGCAAGGGGTGATGCAGGCAGCTCTGCTTCTCTGTTTGCAGGAGAAGGCCATCTCCCAAGGAGCAGATCGTGGTGACACCGTCCTTTGCAACAGTTGGCATGGAGACCAGGCAGCTCACCGAGGAGAACGCGGACTTCGCCTCACGGCACCACTATCACCAGTCCTCGCTCATCAGCAGAGAGGAGCTGGGGAGCCAGTTCCAGTGAAGGACACACACACACACACATAGAATCAACCCTTTACTTCAAAAAGCGTTTAGAAGTGCCAATGGCTGCCACGGGTGCCTTGTGAAATACTTGAATATACGCACAAAGGACGTGAATAGCTATTTATGTATTTGAGGCTTGTTTGTTTATGCAAACTACAACACTGCTGGGCTTCAAACCTTACCCAAACTGAGGGGAAAAATTGGAAATGAAAAGGCCAGTCCAGGGAAGTGATGAGTTACTGAGGACAGTACAACCCTCTTAAAGAATTCAATTATGAGCCCTATTGAGTTCTAAAAGAGGTTGCTGCACTAAAAGCTTACAACACCCCATTTCAGATGTCCTCTGGGTGACTGGGGACACTGCCTGGGAGCAGTGATGCTGACAGCCAGAGCCAGTGCCCCACTCCCAGCTGTGCCACGGATGAATGCGACCTTCCAGGTCAATTCACTTCTCCTCTCGGCATGAATTTCCCTGCTTGTAATACAGTAATTTTCTACCTCAGCATTTCAATTACCAAGGTCTTAGAAAGTACTTTAAGGTGTTAGCCAATAGGCCAGAATCAGTAGCAAGTACGAGAAGATTATGAAGTATATTCACAACTGAAATCGCACATTTAAATGCAGTAATGCAGAATAATGACCTCTTCTGAAAAACTGTGAAATTATGTCTTAGAAGCTGTTCATAGTTATTTCCCACATCCTTTCTGATGTGAGACCTGAGGAAATAGCTGGGCCCACTTAGAGCATCTCCTGGTTGAAGGGACAGATGATTCAGAATTGCTGTAGCAAAATAAGTTCAGCCCCAGCACCACACATCAGTTCTGACAATATGAGGAGAGGGAAATCACTGCCTTTCTCTTTGTTTCAACTCTGATAATTCCAGCCTTTAGATTATTTATTTTTCCTTCTGTGCAATAAAAGCCTGAGACACCAGGAACTCCTCTCCATCCTTTCTGTGGGCACCCTCAATGCCTTTGAGCACCATTCCACTTGCGTATGCTCAGTGTCCTGGCATTACTGGGTGGGGTGGGTCCCATCCCATGGTCTGGCCAGCTGCAGCTTTGGCTTTTTCAGTTTTCTTACAGAGGGAGGCACAGGAGGCTTTCTGCTGACGTGGAGAAAAGAGCCACCTTGGCGCACTGCAGAAAGTGTATTCATTTTTCAAGGTTGCAGGTCTTTGACTAAGTGCTTTTAACCTTAATTATCTTGATAGAGGCAAGAGGGAACTTGTGTTTGTGTGACCAGCTCTGAGCCACCTCAGATCGGTCATTCAGTGTTGCAAACACCCTTCCAGGATTCCTTCCTGCCTGCCTCTTGCCGTTGCTTTCCAAAGAGCCTGGATCTGTTGTGTGGATTGTGGGTCCATGTTGAAGCTTCCCCTGGGTTCCCTGGGGCCAGTGGCTCCCGAGAGCCCTCCCTGTGCTTGTAGCATCCTTAACATTGGCAGATGCCCCTTTTGTGCAGACCTCAAACACTCCTTGGTGCTGCCCCACTGCTGGCAAGCTCCTTGGTGCTGTGTTGTAGTTTCATACCCAACCATAATGCCATTACTGTAAAATCTTGTATTTCATGAAGCCTGGTCACATGTGTGGTCTCTTTCCTCCCAAGTCAAGTATTGTTCAGCCCCAGAGCATGGCATGAAGAGATTAATGGTCAGAAATTCCTAGGTAGCTTCTTTTTTAGCTACTGAACAATTTAATTCCCTTCTCAAAACGAGACATGAGTTGGGAGATCCAGAGAGGGAGGGTGGGAAGGTCCTTGGCTGTGTACCTCTCTCGCTGAGGAGTTGCACTGGTTGAAACCAGATGATTTGGTGGAGAGTGTTTGCCTCTTCAATGCTGTGACCCCTGCTCATCCCCACAACTGGGATGTGATGGGCCCCTTGGTCTGTCAGTACTGGGAGGAGGTCCCACAGCTTTGCCTTCAGCTAAGTGTGCAGCAGCTTAGCTGTGCCCTTCTCCTGCCACCACTGTCCAGCAGCCCTTTGCACCTGAGCATCCTCTGGAAACATTCCCGTTGTGTTTGTGTGCTGCTGAAGCCTTCAGGCTCTGGGGTGCAGGGGTGGGTTGTGCCTTGGCATTCCTGGAAAAAGCAGCAGTTCTGGCATCAGCTCCGGATTGCTGCTCTTGAGACCCGGCAGTGGAGGAAATGCTCTGGAGAGCACGCTGTCCCAGGGGTTTCTGGTCTTTGGGCTCCATGTGCTGCTGCCGGAGAAACTCTGCCACCTCCTTCACTGGCACCTCCACCCCCACAGCAGAAAGGAGCTGCCTCCACCACCTGGTCAGCACAGGCACCTGGTCAGCACAGGCACCTGGTCCTTCGCTCACATTCACAGGGAGAAATGCATGGCACAAGGCTGATTTCCTTGCTGCTTTACAGGTTATGAGTACAACAGCCTTCCTGGGTAACGCTTGGAAAGGGACGTGCTGATCTCCCCTGGAGCATTAGCTCTGGTGTGGTCACTGGTAAGAGTGGCAGGAAGCCTTGTTTAGCACCAGTAGTCCTGCAGTCTGGGTAACTTTGCAGAATCCACAAATCTAGGCCCTATGGGTGTGCAGGGCTTTGCACATCAAGGAAACTTTTCCAGCAGGAAAGAAAGAAAGCAGTTGTACAGCTAAAGATCGTGGTGTCACATCAAAAATGGCTGTAGTTTTGGTAGCACTCTAAAAAAATGGGTGAAATTAGGGGGGCAGGAATTTATCAGCTTCACATTTAGTGGCTGAAGGGAAGAAATGTGGGTGGGGATTGCTCCTGTGAGTGGTAATGTGTTGCTTTCGCCCCCTGAGAGCCAAGCCGTGCCTCCACATGCTGGGGCTTTCATGAAGCTTCACTTTCCCTGAAGGTGAGTTTGGGACCCAGCTCTGAGCATCATATGCCCTGTTGTATATCAAGGCTGCAGCTTGGCTAATGTAATTATGGAAAAGCCTTACTGTTTTTTAAGCCACGTGAACTTTTCTATCATCTATAATTCCTTTTGGTTTGCAATTTGATTTTTAAATTATTATTATTATGATGATAATAAATCATAATAAGAAATCAAAATGTTCTGCAATGCGTCAAGGTGTGAAAACATTTGTTTTTGAGAGAGATGTGGATATGGCACATGGTTTTGTTCCTTTTGAAGACTCCAGATGTAAATTGGGGGCTCTACTTTTGATGGTTTCCTTTGCAGAGCATATAAGCACAGAAGGAGGTTGAGGATAAATATTTTATTAGTTGCCTTGCAGTAGTGCCTGGAAGCTCGTGCTGCATTTGTGATCCCTTAGCACTAAGCAGGTCCAGAAATTGGAATTTTCTGCCTCAAAAAACTTCCAGCACGAATAGTCAGGACTAAGAATGGGCAGAAGAAAAGTGAAGTTTTGTTGTGATATTGGCATTAAGAGACAGTTTCTCAGTTGGTGTGAATTGTCATCCACCTGGATCTGTGTCCCATTAGGAGTCTGCACAGGGAGAATCAAGCTTATTAAATCCATATCTTAGCTCAAACTTGCCTTTTTTTTTTTTTTTTTTTTTTTTTTTTTTTTTTTTTTTTTTCTTTCTTTTCCCCCTCTCCTCTTGTCTTCTCTTGATCAGCTTTGAGTTTCCTTGGATGGTTATTGCTAGGTTTGGTGGCCAAAATATCACACACCTGCCATGATCACTTATTCACAGCAGATAGTTGTGACCACAGCGTTGAAGCAGCAAAGAAGGGTGACAGAATATGAAGTGATGCTCGTGTGCACGCCTGAATTTAGGCTCAGGGGGCTCTCTGTATCTCATGAGGTGGTTTGCTCTCACCCATGTGCCTCTGATTTAGATTCAGACAGGCAGAGTTCCTTAAACAGCATCATACTTACACCTGCAAGGTCAGAAGAGATTTGCTGAAGCACAGGAGCTGGCCTAGGATTAACATTTAGGTTAGTGGGAAATGGAGGTTATTTGAATTATTGCCCTTGCCTGGTGAATTTTAGAGAAAGTAATTACAGGGATAAAAGAGAGAAGATTTTGTAGACAACCTATAAATTTGTTAGCTCTATATGAAAGTGGAATGTAATGCACTTGTTATGTTCCGCAGCGGTGTCTTTCTGCAGCCCAGATTTGGCAGAGCATCCCTTAAACCTAAGACAAGGTGAGACCTCAGCAGTAACAGCCTTAAAAGCTACGGATGAGAGGCTCTAGCAGCAAACTGCAGGCTAAAAATAAATCACTTTAAAGCCCATACGGCACAGGAGAGGCTCCTTTCCTTTCTGCCTTCTGCTCCTCGTGGCTTTTTTCACATGATTTTTATGCTCATATCCCATAATACCTGGGATTTTTCCTCTTTGTGCAAGAGCAAACGGAAGCATGGGTGCTCCCAGAAACTTACTGGTGAAGGAGCACACCTGTAACTTTATTGGATCCAAGTGTCACTTCTAAATTTCACTGGGGGCTTCTTTCCAGATTTAAGGGCATTGCTCTGAAATGTTTAGCTCAGCTCCAAAATGTCTGGGTGCACTCCAAACCAGAGCTGGCTGAAAAAAGTCCTAAAAGAAATAAATAAGAAATTTAGAATTGCTTCTTCCCAGATAGATTTGGATGGCTGATTTATTTCTTTTCCCCCCAGAAAATAAAGGATTTTTTTTTTCCAGTGACAGGATTCAAAATGCGACATGATTTCAAGTTGTGCATTTTTCTGTGAGGGATGAAGAGAGATCACAAGACCCTTATCCATCCTGACCTCCAAATGTCAAATATCTGGAACAAGCTGCTTCCAACGGAGGTACAAGGCAAGCAGTTCTTGTTAAAATAAATCAATAAAATACCACCACCCCCAAAATTTCAAGAAAAATGGTCAGGTATTAAGTGCCTTTTGGATGATTGGTATCCATTAATGGATGGCTTGCGGCATCAAGAGGAGATGGGAAGGTAATTAATTACTCAGTTAGGAACTATTTGTCCACTTTGGAAACTCAGGGCTTTTAATAACAAATTCCAGGAGGAGAAAATATTCACTTTGTACTTTAATTCATCATCAGCTTAAAACTTGTCTGAGGTTTATGAGCCTGATCCAAGTTTTGGATAGATCTGGGATGAGTTTCAAGGGAGCTGCAGGAGTTTCATGACATTGGCTGTGCCGCGAAAGGCTCCTACAGAACCAGAGAGAAGGGACCGGTCACAGTAATCCTCACAAAGTGCTAGAGATGCCTCTTCTGTACAGAATCCTGTGGGTTTTAGTGATTTCAGACCAAAACAATGTAGAACCCAGCACATCTGGTCACATGTCTGTAGCCCCTCAATCTGGAAAGTGTAAGTCAAGGTGAAATAAAAACACACTGTGTTTTTCCTCCCCCAAAACAAGGTGATGGGCGGGTTTCAAATAATCAATATCAATCATGTTTTATATATAGCTTTGTTAGAGGCTTCCTGTGTTGATGAGGCTGTTTGTTTGTTTGTTTCCCTTTCTGTGTGTGGAATGTGCTGGTTGCTTTCAGGTGGAAGTGTTAAATGTGTTTTGCACATAGTTTGGGGAGGCGTTTGAGGTCACAGCCTCTTTCAGGAGGATGCTGTGGCATTACTCGACATCAGGCTTTGCCTGGCCCATCTGGCTCCTCAGACATGATTTCATGCATTTAAATCTCCTATTAGTGTGCTCCCAAGGAGGGAGGGGAGCAGCCCTCGGCCGGAGCTGCCCTGGAAGCAGCATCAGCAGGATGCGGCAGCGGAGCGCGCAGTTGTGCCATGGGGATAAACAACTCCAGCACCACATGGGGAAAAGCCAAGTGCTGGTGCCCTTCACTGAGTGCTTGTGCTCCACACAGCCACCTTCATCCTGCTGCAGTGCTTCCTTCTCCCACCACTGAAGCTTCTTTCCCAGCCTCCCAGGAGGGTGTCAAACTCATCACATGGGTGGCAGAGTTGGTATCCCCACCACACTACCCTCTGGAGCTCCAATGGGTAAAGCAGTATTTTTTGAATAAAAACCAATGAAGTGAGATTTTTTCTCTGTTGTTTTCATGTGGCTGTTGAAACTGGAGCTCAAAAATATCAGTCATAAATTGACTCCTTTGATGCAGCAATATTCCTTACGAAGCCCTGAAGGTAGGAATAAAAAATTACAGGAAAACACAGTAGTTTTAAATTTACAGGCACTAAACCTTGGCAAATCAGGCACATGCAGGGGAAGGGACTGCATTTGGGAAGTCTGAGGCTGCCTGAATATCGGTGTTTCCTTTCCAGGTGCTTGTAAATAATGTGCTGCTCGTGACTGGAACCATGATGGAGAGAGGAGAGAGATTATTTTCTGACGGTGAGTACAGGTTTAGGCTCACGTGGGGCTTTGCCGGGGCTGGTGGAGCAGGCAGCCTCACCCCTGCCATGGGCTCCAGAGGCTGCAATGGCATTCCCATCCCACCTTTACTAAGCCCTGCCAGGATGTGGCTCATCCAAGGGCAGCACGGGGCCCTTTGTCCAGCGTTTCCTGCTGCTGGCTCTGCACTCGGGCATACGGTCCTCGTGGTCACCCCTGTCACGGTCACAAGTGCCCTGTTTGGTTCAGAAACGCAGCAGGTCAGGCAGGTTTAATGGCAGTTTTGGGGAGGACATCAGCTCCCCCCTTCCCCCCACTCCCAGAGGGGTTTAATTCATCCTTCCCTGCTTTCCAAGCTAGGGGCACTGCATGGTGGGCCGTGCTGTGGGGGCACCACGGGGGAATGGTGAGACGGAGCCATTCGATACGGACACGGGTTGTTCTTGCAGCAGTGTTTGTTTTGCATTTGCCTGTGTCTGCTATTGCTCTCCGTGGGCCTGTTGAGTGAAACAGTAGGCGGAATTTATTGAGACCTTTTTGGAAAAGCATTTGATACTGTGCTTCCTGCTTGTTGGATTTACAGCTTGGAAGGATGCATTAAGAGTGGGGAGCTGCTGTGGGGCTTGGATGTTGGGGAAGTCTCTTGGAAAAAGGTGGGGGAAAGGGTGTGAGCTCTGGACTCGGTATTAGGGCCCTCAGGCTTGAGAGTGAGCATACAGGAGAGCACCCATTTCATGCTGGGGTAAAGTTTGGCTTTAATTTGTCCCCTGCAGTCCTGAGGGTGCCTCCCCGGCCTCAGAGAGCTTTCTGTGCCCCTGCTGCCTTACCTGTATTGCCCAGTTAAAAGTGTCAGATTTGCTGGCTGGCATGGCTTTCTTTCCAGGGACTAACAAAACTTTCTAAAGAACCATATTTATTATGGACATTGCTTACTATCTGAGGAATTGGTAGCGTGGAGTCCTGCATTTCATGTATAAAGATATCCCCAAGTGTTTGAGCTGCTGCATTGCACTCCCTGTGCCATCTCCCAAAGTATCAAAACACTTCACAGCTCTTTGCCTGAGCTTTAGTTGTGTGTTGGTCTCTCTGCCTTACCAAGAAGGAAGCTTTGTTTTGCACAACTATTCTATAGAGAATGTGCAAAGACCTGCACACAGAATGAAGGAGCCTAAAGGTATCCTCTGTAGATCAGGCACCTTGGTGGTGACTGCCTGTGGCTTCTGGGTCGCTCAGGTCAGCCCATTTGCCAGGACTGGGGCGCTTGCTTGTACCACCAAAGGATAATCATGATTGCTTTGTGCTTCATGTCCCAAACCGACGTGGCTTGACTTGTTCCTTGGGTTTGGGCAAATTCGAAGCAAGAAGATGGCAAAAGATGTAGGGATGCCTCAGAGGTGGCCTTTCATCCATGATTTTTCAAGTACCACAGTGAGGATTTCTGAGTGTGCTTCACGGTGAAGTGGTGTGGGAAGGTGCAGGAAAAAACACTTGCACATGGAGAGAAAAGTGCAGGAGCAGTGGGGAGCAAGTCCTGCCAGGGTAAAGCCAAGGCCATTAACTTGCTGGTGTGGGCTCATCAGTGCCACCTCTTGGGTGGAAACAGGCTTTCGGGAGAGTTTGTGTACATCAGCCACCGACTTCTGCTTTTGGTGAAGGGCGGGACGGGCAGTGGGGGGCTGTGGGCCAAACCCCGGGTTTGTCAGAGGCTGCAGCTGTCCGGACGCGGTGAGTTGTCACCTGTCACCCTCCTCTTTGGAAGGTCGGATTCTGCTTGGCTTTTGGAAGTCAAGTCTGATTCTGAACCAGCTCGAGGGAAAAGCACAGGGTCCAGGAGCGACTCGAGGGGAGAGGTTGGCCAGGACGGGTTTGTGTTCCCCGGGGAGGGAGAGCTCAGCGGGGACCCCAAACCTGGCGCATCTGGATGCCGGCAGTTCCGGCAAAGCCCAGCCCACTGCTCCGCGGCGTGCTCTCTCCCAGAACCAGGAGCATGAAATTATGAAGGGGAATTTCAGAACAATGAAGGGAAATCCTCTGCCTCCCGTACAGCCCGGCCTGGGAAATTCACCACTGCTAGAAGTTGCAGCCTCAAACGCTGCTGCTGGCGTTTAAAGGGGAGTCAGCTTTATAACCAAGAAAAGGGTTGAAGTTATGTGTCAAGGACTTGATTTCGATGGGAATTAAGTTCGGGGCTGTCCAGTGCGGGAGGGGGGTGACCCTGCCAGAGCGGGGGGGCCGTGCCCGCCGGGTGCCGCTGCGCGGGGCGCGGAACCTGCGCGCTGCCCGCATTTGAACCGGGGCAGCTCCGCGGCTGCGGGCGGTGGGCACGGGAGGTCCCGCTCGCACGGCGCGGCTGCGAGATGCAGCAGGAAAAATAAAAGTAAAACGAAGCGTAATTTTAAATATTATTATTGCTATTATTATTATTGTTATTATAATTATTATTACCATTATTATTACTATTTTATTTCAATTATTAAACTGTTCTTATCTCAACCCATGAAT
>VWZT01009476.1:44629-59032 GCA_013397055.1 Pachycephala philippinensis | reverse complement strand
CCTTCCATCCACCCCCAGCGCCATGCCGGCAGCCTGCACCCTGCTGCTGCTGCTGGGCTTGGGGCTGGTCCCGGTCCCGCCGGCCGGGTCGCTGCCCCTCGCTTCCCCACGGCGTCTTCCTCCACCTCCCCCTCCTCCTCCTCCGTCCCGAAACCGTCTCGGCCGCCCTTCCTCGCCTCCCGCCGCGGGACACGCCGGCAGCCCGGGTGAGTGCCCCGTCATGGGGATGGGGATAAGGATAAGGGTAGGGACGGGATTTCATCCCGGCAGCGGCCGTGGTGAAGCGGGGAGTGCGCGGGGTCCGCATCGTGCGGGTCTCCCGTGGCGTGGGACCCCGCACTCCGTCCCGCATCGCGGCCGTGGGTGCTGAGCATCCCGACATCACCCGGAGCCGATTCAGCTGCGAAGTGTAACACTCCCCCCGCAATTCCTTTCCCTTTTTAACCTTGCGCACCTCATCGTGCTACAGGCAACTGCTTCAGTGGGTGAAGGTTTGGGATGGGAATGGTGGGAGGGAAAGTGTAAACACGTTGTAGCTGTGTGGACTGACTGGAAGGCGAGCGGTGGAAACTTCATAGAGGAACTTGAGAAAGGTTTTGGGGGGCACCAGTAGTACTGTCCACATGTGTCTACCCACCCAGATGGGAAATTGTTGGCTCCTGTAGGTAGTCGTCAGGATCTGGGTTGCCTCCTGCCTTGTCTCCAGAAATGCTCTCATCTCACCGTAAGTGCTGACCCCCATCAGGTGTGGGGACAGATGCTATCAGCTCCCTATAAATACCCCCTCTCTCTACATCGCCTACAGACTGTCAGATTAGTCATGTATAAAGTCACATTTTTCCTTGCATGCCACATCTACAGTGCTGTTATCATGAGCAATGCTGGTTTCGTGCTTTACAAATTGTGCTGAATTTGGTTTCAGCACAGGATAATCCTTGTTTTTCCCAGAACAAGCAGGGACGTTTCAAGTGCCATTCAGTAAACTGGCTCACTTACTCACCAAAGAAGGCACATAGCTCTAAGGATGACTAATTCTCAATGAGTTTGGAAAGCACTGGGTGTCTGCAGGTGGTATAAGGAATCCAATATGTCAAATTAGTCTTGCGTAGGTTTTAAGTGGGTTTTAGGATTCATTGCCTGCCTGAGCTGGACTGTCAAATTTCATCTTTTAATTTCTGATGCGGAGAGAACATCATGCTTCGGAACTTGGGGTTAAGTTTAGTTGAGTGGAGCTGTAAAATTTCAGGAAATGTGACAAAACTATATTTAATAACATTTTAGTTTTCTTCACAAGCCCAAGGTGTGCCTTTGTAGGATGTATCCACACTAGACCAAATATATAGCTGGGGATATCAGCTGGAATGTACCCTGCAGTGGATTAGAAAGCTCCTAACTAGCAGTGCTTGTGTGAGAGCAGCTTTGTGACTAGGATACTGCATGGAAATGAAGGGGATTTGGGTCTGTTCCCAGCTCAGCCACTTTGTGCCACTCCAAGTATCGGTTTGCCCTCCAAACTGGAAGAGAATAATGCTGTCATACCTGCTACCAACCTTGTGAAGATAAAATCTGCAACTTGCCAGAGAAGTGCTCACCCATTACTTGATGAAAGCTGCGCAAATTCCTCGGTGGACAGAAAAAAAAATATTTAATTTCATCTCAGCTTTTGGTCTGGCATCTTTTCCTGTGACCTTGATGACTCCTGAGAGTCAGTGGAGGAATGCATTTCCTTTGTTAAGAGTCTGAAAAGCTCGAACTATCTGTCCACATGCTGGAAAAGCCATTTGTCAGGCCACCAGTGTCTGGCTGCCCCTCTCAGCAGTGGAGGGTTTGCTCCGTGCAGCCAGTGCTCAGCAGCCACAGGTGCTCATGAATTATGTCAGCCCCAGCCAGAAGGAACAGGGGATGCATCGTGAAGGAGTGATAAATAGCCCAGCAGCAGCTCGCTCCCCAGCAAACGGCATCATGAATTACACTGGGTCCTGACAGCTGCGATTCACTCGCTGTTAGCTCCAGCTCTATGCCTGTCAGTCAAGGGCATTGTCTGGCGTTATGGGAGCAGGCTGGGGGGATCTCCTGAATCGCTCAGGTTGAGTTGTAGACTCCTGAGAAATCCCTGTTTGTGTTGCTACTGCTTCTGCCCTCGGAGGCATTTCCCACCTTTGAAAACACTTGCTTGAAGCAGGGGGAGCATTTCTTGTGAACCCATCACCCCGGCGCTACCAGGAAATGAAGATTACATCTCCCTTTGCAGCAGTCTGAGGCTGGGCGGCAAAAGCCCTTTCTCAGGCAGGGCTTAGTGAGCAGATGGTGAGGCTGTGGGTGTAGAAATGGGGCTTTTGAGTCTCTCACAAAGCGTGGGGCAAGGCAGCGGCGCGGGAGCAGGGCTGCCCTCGGAGCCTCGCTGCCTTCCCGGCCGGCTTGTGCCTCAGCCTGCATCTGCCACCCTCCCTGCCAGACCCTCTGTGGGCCTGTCTGCTGGAGAGATGAGAACAGATGGCTTTAGCCTATGTTTAAAATACAGTCTGAACCCAAGGAGAGTAACACAGGAAAAAAAACCCAGGTGAAGTAGGAAGCAAGAAAGCTGGTGACAATAAAGTTAAGGCATTATCAAATCCCTCTATGAAATCTCTTCTGGCAGCTACTTCACATAGGCACTGAGTGAGCTGAAGGGCACTGTCTGCCACCAGCCTGGGTCGGGTCGGGGTTTGGTCACAAGCTCTGTCCTCCTGCGGGTCTCGGTATTTCAGGTTTCCCGTCTGTGAAATGGGAATAATTCCAGTGACACCACAGGGACAGCAGAGGTAGCACCGAGCCCCTGACAAAGTCGCTGTGGCTGGGGTCTCCCTGTTTCTGCCATGTCCCTTTTCCTGCTACTTCTACCCACACAGGTGTCCTGCCACGGTGCCCAGCACAGCACGGAGCCGCTGGCAGTGGGCTTTCCCTGAGAAGCTGATCTGCTTTTCTGCCATCTGTGTCTGTCCTTCTGTCCCTGCTCCCTCTCTCCCATGGCAGGTGCCACCTTTCTCTGCGGCTTCCCTGGAAATGAGGTGTGAAATCACCTGAGAAGGAACCAGCTTTAGTCACAGCAGAGATTTAGGCTGGCTGCTGGGAGAAAGTTTCCAAAACTCTTAGAGGGGGTGAACAGTTTGTATTTATTTATGTATATTTTTAACTTTCTGTCTGAAACTTTCTGTGTGAGGAAGAAGCAAAGTTAGGAGCGAGGGAAGAAGATGCTGAAGATGCTTGTTTACACAAAGGTTTGGTGTTTGCCTCCAAACCTGCCTCACATTTTGCAGTACGTATTTTGTGGCTCCTGGGGGCAGAACCCTGGCTTTCCCTATGGCCACACTGATGCAGAGAGGTTTAAGATGCTGCTCTCTAGCTTTGGTGCAATTTCAGGTGACCGTGGGTGGTGCAGGAAGGATGCTTCCTCCCCCTGTGGTGCAGGGACAAGGAAGGATTGCCTCCCGTGCCTCCGTGCCGCTATCAAAAGGCTGCAGGGTTTTCCTGTCTCGGGCATCTTTGAGCTGTAAGTGGATTTGGTTGGTGTGCTGTGAACATGAAGTCTCAGGGGTTGTATGGATTTAGCTCTGCTCCTTTGGGGTACATAATTTAAAGCAAAAAAGAAAAGAGAAGGAAGAAAAGGCATTTCAGAAAAGGAGGAAGATTGGAGATCAGCTTTCCTGTCCCTTCCCCATCCCAAGCCCTGGAAGGTAGCAGGGGTCGTGCACTGACCAGCTGGGTTCGCATCAATCTGTGGAAGCACTTTATGTGATATTTATGTGCTAAATGAATACAGTCTGAGAGCTAATTGTGTGACCTGGCTGGCAGGGAGCACGCAGTGATGTGTATTGATTGACACTGCACAGTGACCGTGTGTGGAGCTGTGAGCAGGGCAGTGGGTGAGGGGAGGGCTGCTGTAGCTGAAGACCATTACTGGGCTCTCCACAAAGTCTGATTTCCCAGTACCAAACCACCAGCGCTGGCCCGTGCCCATTCGGCAGGTGCTGGGAGCATGTTCTGCTCCAGCAGCCCTCACCACTTGGGAAGGATAATTTAACTTGCTCTGTTTTCTCGTGGCTAGGGGCACGAGGGAGATGGGCTGTTGCTGCCGTGTTTGCAGGGGCTTGTGCCAGCCTTGCTGGTGCATAGGTGCATTCCTCAGCAAACATTCTTTTCAGGATCAAAAGTTGCAGATACTGATCTGTTTAGAGGAGGGTGGAGTTTCTGGGACAACTTGCTTCCTTCACCTGCTCTTATAGGTACCAATTTTTGGGCTGGCAGTCAGAAACCCTCCGTGACTGAACTCTCAAGCTGTTGTGTGTGCTCCATCCTCCATTCTCCCCATCCTGCTCATCTGCAGGGAGCATGTCACAGCTGCTGAGACTGACAGCTCCATCACCATTGCATCTCTCGGAGGTGGCAGAGGATTTTGCTCATTTAGCAGAGGGGTCACGATGCCAGCTTAGAAAAGCTGTTGGTTTTGGTGGTCATAGTGAAAATTAATGGATGCTGCTGACCGTGCCTGTGCACCCGAAACGTAAAACATGAAACTTGGTAGCATCAGTCTGGTTGTGTTGGTTTTAACGAAACATTCATCCATGCTAACAAAATAACCCCAACAGAATAACGAATTATTTCAATTAACAAGCTAATCAAGCCAACAAAACCTGTCAGCACAGCGATAGTGTTTCAGTGCTGTGGTGCAGAGATTAAGGCACCACCAATGTCCCCAGCTCTTCTGGAGCTGCTGCCGAAAGGGACCCCCTGGCTGGAGCTGTGGGCTCTCCATCGATGGGAGCTGTGTGCCATTTCCAAAATAAGGACAGCTACAGAGTGGTGAGGTGCAGCTGTGGCTGAGCCTGCTGATCTGCTGATTTTTTGCAGCACAGAAATAACTGTCTTTCTGCCTCTGCCTGCGCCCAGTCCAGCCACCTGGGGTGCTCCAGGCAGGGCTGCAGCTCCTGAAACTCCAGAGAAATTATCTGGAGCTGGATAGATTGTAGATAGCCAGTGTAAACCCTCTGAATTCTGGCTTTCCTTCATCACGTAGTTTCAAGAGAGTTTCTCTGGTATGGAGGGGTGAGGATTGTCTGGGGGAGTCAAGATATCTCTGGGCAGACAAACAGCACTGCTCAAACCTGGGCTGATGCTCTCGGATGTGCACAAAGCTTCTCTGGAAAGAGGCAAGGCCAGACCCTGGCACCTGCTCTGGTATCTTTCTGCTGTTGAAATGGTGCAAAGCAGCACTGGGGCAGTTTGACCAGCCAGAGTGTCAGAAGGTGCTCCAAGTGAATCAAAGGTTGGTAATTTGGGAATATTCCCTTGAAAATGTTCAATACAAAATCCATAGTCTGTAGCTTGTGCGTGAGCTCATCACGAGGCCTGAATACCCCAACCACAGGCCCTGTTATTTACATTCAATTGAAGATGTAGGTCATACAATAGGTTTTTTCTCTTTCCTGAATGGCTGAGCACAGAAGGCAGAATCCAATTTTCAGTGGCAGCAGACCTGATTACAAATTCAGATTTTTATTTCGTTGAGCAGTTTTTGCAACATTTGCATTGTAATTTGCTGTTTCCGTAAATATGAGAGGTTCATTTGCTGGGATATTCATCCAGACGAGATGCAAGAGGGCTACAGGCACAGGCTTGGTGAAAGAATGAAGTCTGTGGGTGCCTCTCAGGAGAAAATGGTATTGTCACATCTGGCAGCTCCTCTCTCTCACCGTTTTCTGCATATGTGCAGCTGATGTGTGTGCACCCATCACCATATATTTTTTAATGCCCAGGTGTTATATATATAACATCCTGCTGCTTCAGCAAGGGGCACAGTTCACGCAGAGTCTGCGTTCATCCTTTCAGGCTGAAATCATTCACATCTGAGGACAAGGAGAGAACTTTCCCACCCAAAAGGGAAATGATGTTGCATTACTGAGCGACCAGCCCAAGTAATAATATAATCTTAGAAAAATGCAGTTCCCTTGAGTAAAGGAAGCTCTGTAAACTTCAGCTCCTCCAAGCTGTTAGTGTAGCTGTTGCCTGTGCTGTAGTAATGCTGCTGTCAGACCCAGTTTGCTGAAGTGCTCTGGAGAGAACAGGGGAAAAAGGGAATAGGAACCAGTTCCTGTATAAAATGAGAACCTCTTGTAGGATCTGAATACTGTAAGGTGTATAATACAGATTTTAGGACCTTGGGTTACGTCCCTTATTTGCCGTTAATTTGTTTTTTATCTTGGCTGGGTGCTGGAGAGGGTCATGGCCACTCATGGTCATGAAGACTTGGAGAAGGGGCAGGCAGAGCCAGGGTGAGCAGAGGGATCAGCTGGAGGAAGGTGAAATGATGCAAGGTTTCCACTCTCTGGGGTCAAAAGCCTGGCTGTATAAAACCAGGGGAGGAAGAGGCTCATTTTTAGAGCTGTCAGTGTATGGGCAAACCCAGGGGAGAGAGAGACATTTGAGAAAGTTACTCTGTGAGTAATACCTGTGGTTTGTTCTCTTCTGCTCGCCACAGCATGGGTGCATTAGTGTGTGCTGTGGTTTATTTTGGGCTCTGTGGGGGCTGAGTGTGTACAGGTCCCAGGGCCAGGGCATGGACTGAGCCATGGGGATCGCCCTTGGTCCTGGTGCTGCAGCTCCCCAGGCTGGACACTCACTGGAGTCTACTAAAGTGCTGGTCTTCACAAAACCTATAGGAACCTGCTGTCTTGGAGGTCTCTGCCTTCCAGGCTAATTTGTTTTAATGTATGAAAACAAACAAAGCTGCCCCAAGAGCTTCATCCCTTCAGAAACCAGTATGAAATGCATGAGCTATAAAAATACAATTTAAAAAGTACTTGAAATTCAAAACCAGGGTGTAATAACCTACAAACTGTTGCTGCTCCCGTGCTGCTGCCCCCATCCCTCTGTGGCTTTGGATGGAGCTATTTCCAGTTGCCTGTCCTCTGTGCAGGCAGGGCGGTTGAGGAGGGTTATATCTGCTTTTGCATCTGCCGTGCCCTTGACTTGGAGTCATTTGATAAATAGGTTTGCAGTTGGTTACTTAAGCATCTCCCAAGCTGCAGTCAGCATCTCAGCTGTGGGCGAGGGAGCACTGCTGCCAAAAGTCAGGATCTGTGTCAAGAGCCTCCTAAGATTTGGCTGTCTTTCCTTAAAAACCCCAACTCCTGGAGTTGTCATTACAGGAGAATCACTTAGAGGGGTAGAAAAAGAACTTCTGGCTGTTGAGGTGGTAGATAAAAAAGCCTGGAAAACATTAGCTGCAAATCCAGGAGTCACAGGAGAAGCCCAGGTTGGGTGTATTTAAAAATACTACTAGCTCAGAGTTGGTCTCCAGAAGCTTTTGTGTCCAGACAGAAGGGTTGTTTCAGACACCCCTGCTTGGCAGGGCCCTGCTAGAGCATCTGCAGGAGAAGTGCAACCCTCTGCACTGTCCTGCTTTGCTACGGGAGGAGAGGGAACAGGCAGAAGTGCAGGGTAACACAGCAGGAGTGCCGAGGGCAAACCCAGCTGCTCTCTGTCCAGCTGTCCCAATACCTTGTGCAGGCAAACCGTGGTGGATTGACTCTCCACTGGGAGAAACAAGCTCAGTCTGCCTTTTCACTCTTTGTGAGGCCGTGAAGCTGGGAGAACTTTAAAATGGCTTCTGCAGCATTCTGACTGTGGTCTGGCTGAGTGTGATGGTGTCACTTGAGCTGTGACCAAATGCTGCACGTCCTTCCCTTTGCCTTGGAGTGCCAGCACCCCATCTTGGGCTTCCAATTTGGTGCTTGGAAAAAGTCCTCTGGAAGTGCCGTGACCTTTGCAGTTCTTTTGCCAAGGCAAACAGGGAGATGTTTGAGGGACCTTTTACACAGTGGTTTGATGGCAACAAGGCTCTTGCCACTGAAGTTTGGGAGAAAATAATCTTTTATTTTTAACTATGAGATGAAGTCGGTGGGAAAGGAGTGAGGAGGAATTTGAAGTGGTTTGATAGAAAGGCATTCAAACTGTGCACAAAGGGTTAAGTCAGCAGGGTTAGCTGCTGTCCCAGGGGGACAGCCCAGGCTGCATTTCCCAGAAGACATCGAGTTGCACACACACATTTAGGGCGTTTTTCTCAGCATTTTTTAGCACGCTGTGATGGCAGAGGTTTTGAAGGCTGTTACAGGATCAGACTGACCTCTCGCCTCTGTAGCCAGGCAGATATTGTGGTTATTTCTGCTACCAGAACCGCCCTTAGATTCCTGCAAAATCTCCAGAGCATGTAAGAAACCCTGTGCAGGTGTTTTGGACTCGGGGACAGGCCTCTTTGGTTACCAGTAGCAAAGAAGGGTTCTCTTTTTCCTTGAAGAGCATGCTAAAAGGCACTTCTGCATCTGGAGTGACAAGAGGAATTTAGATCTATGGAGCACAATTATTCACGTCACTGCTTGTTAGGATGCTGGTGTTAACACCCTTCCTCTTGTGGAAAATCTCTTAAGCCCCGAGGACTGATGTGAAACGTCATGCTCTGGTGAACTTTGCTGAAGCGGGGATGAATCACACTAAGTTTGGCTTCAATATATTATCGAAAAGATACCTTCTGTGATAGCCTAGCAGAGGGTACTGCTGCCCACCCACCCAGGGTGTCAGGATGTATTTTGGGGGGAGGACAGCACTTTTTGGAGTATGCATGAATTGGGGGGTTGATGTGGGAGTTTAGATATTTGAGGGGTTTTTCATTTGGCTTTGGTTTTGAGTGCTCTGTAAAAGCAAAAGGCAGGTCTGTAAGGGATCTCAGGACAGCTCCCAAGGGGTCTCAATGTATCTCCCCTTGCAGGATCACCCCAGAATGGTAGAGAAATATACCACTTCTTTTAAAATGAGAAGTGTTTCACAGCATCTCTGAATAACTGTCCTGCTGCATCTGTGCCACTATAGGTAAGAAAACACTTTCTTATCAGGGAAACTGTAGCAGCTGGTAGTTAAACCTTCTGCAAAGAAATATCCCAGACAAGTGTTGGCCAGGTCTGACCCTGCATTACTTTTAAGATCTCACAAACTGACAAGGTAATTTAGCAATCTCGGAGGAAACACAAAAGGTAACCCTGTCTATTGAACTCATTTCTATCCTGTGATGGGAATGACTTCCAGGAGTGGAAGCATCCGCAGACCAACTGCACATGATTTGCTTTCCTTGTCAGTTGGAATCAAGGACCCTGATTGTGGAGCATAATGCTGCTCTTGTAATTCAGCCTTTATCTTTGTGCTGGAGCTGGGCATAATTGTATCTGTGTCTGGAGGGACAAGGAGAAGGGTTTCAGTGGCTGGTGCTCACAAAGGCATCTTTAGAAACCTCCTTACCCCTGGTACAAGCTTGGTAAGGCTTAAATGAAAATACCCCTGAGTAGCTTTAGACATTTGAACAGTCATCATTGTTTGATTCAGATTTGGTTACAGGACTAACATCTAAATGTTAATTCTTTTTAGGACATTATCAGCTCTTTCAGCAAATGCAGAATGGGGATGCAGTATTAGACTGGCAGCCACCCCTGCAGATAAAGGCCCTTTGAAAGGATGTTTCTTAGGAGGGAAACGTAATCAGAGAATGCAGAAAATCATGAAGACGGTCTCTTCTTAGGAACAGGTAGCAAATATGATGCATGAAGAAAGCTAAATGAACCAGGAGGCTTTTAAACTGGGGAATGGGAGTAACAGCAATTCTGTGGCCTCTGAGGACAGTCCCCAGCATGCAGACAAAGATCCTCATAATCCTGTCCTGCACAGTGCTGGTACACCTGGAGGTTGCAAGGTGCTGGATAATCTGTGTCACACGCTGGGTTAAGGCTGAAGTTGATGGTCACTTGATGGCATGAACATGCCAAGGCAGTTGTGAGGTGGCTCTGTGCTGGGTAATCTGGGTCTGTGTGTGTGGGAAGACGGGTTTTGGGCACAGATTTCTGTCCTCTCGGTCCTCTGCGCTGCCTGGCTCAGCACACCATGCCCGTAGGCATCGAGGTAGGATGTGACCTGACCACGGCAGCCCAGTCCTGCCCTTCTCCAGCACCCATTCCCACTGCTGGCCACATCGGAGAGAAGGTGTCCATTTTTCAGCCTCCCCGAAACTGTGCAGGAAGGCCCTGGAAGTGGTAAATCCCTTCCCCCCGTTCTCAGAAAGGAAACGTGTGGCTGCAGAGGCAGTGGCAGAGCGGTGCAGGGCGTCGGTGGGACCTCTGTTCCAGCTGCCCCGGGCAGTGCTGCTCCTCTGCTTGTCAGTGGTGACTGCCAGTGCCAGCGGGGAAGGACCTGGCTCATCCCCTGGAAGAAGGAGGTCCGGCGCCATCCTGAGCTCTGCCACCGCCGCTTCCGGGGGCAGATCGGCGCGGTGTCATCTAGGAAATGCGATTTAGATCATCATCCTTTCGCAGCAGATGGGGGAAGGGACGTGGGGGCCCTTATCTCTTCTGGGGATTCATTTCTCTTTAAGCTGCTTTATTTTTTTGCCTGTTTGCTTTTTTCTCTGTCCCTTCACAAGTCTCTCACTGTCCCTTGCTGAAGGGTAGGAGCCACGAGAGCATCCATGGTTCCCACTGCCATGACATTGTGCCCTGCATCCTGCCTTCAGCTGGGTGTCAGGCTTGGGCTGCCTTCAGTTTTCCCCTGGGATGGGGCTGCATTTTGCTGGTCTACATGGAGGGGAGGATCCAGTGAGCCTTGTATCTGCATGTCACCAAATGGCATCTACTACTTGGCAGGCTGATGGTTCTCCTGCATCCAAGAGGGCTCTTCATCCTTCTCATCCCCACCACGTCCTTGAGAAGCTGCTCAGTTCCCAGGCTGGTCATCATCCCTGGTGTGACTGGCAGCCAGCAAAGCTCTTTGGCATGCGCTTTATGTTAAGCACGGGGCAGAGATCCCTGGGGAGCTCTTCTTAAGTACATTGCTGGAGTGAGGCTCTGGTCAAGACACCTGGACCAAAGCCCACCTGCAGCAGTGAGCAGCATGGCTTGGCCCCTGGGGACCCATGGCAGCCCCTGGCTGCTCCCAGCATCACCTCTCAGCATTGCAACGGCCTTTTCCTACTTGTTCCTCCATCTTCCCAGTATTTATTGTCCCCTCCTGGGTGTGGGAAGCAGCTCCTGGGCTCAGACCACTTTGCAGCAGGGACCTGTGGTTTTGTTGCCAGAGTGGGATGTGAAAATACAATCTTGTTTTCACCTAGGTCTGCAAAGGGCTGAGTCCTCAGCCCCTGTGGCAGATGGGTTTTGCCACACATCTGCTTCACACTGCCTGGCATCACTTTTTGATGGGCATTGAGGTTTCCTGCAGACAAGTGTGTGCTTCAGCCCATAGTTCTTGTGGTTTTGAGTAAAATCACAGATAATCACAAATACCAATAGTTTGGGTTCTTTTCCCCTGCAACAACTGTTTAAGTCAAATACAAGTCACTGAACTTATATTGGGAGTAAATAAGCCACATGGAATGACTCTGGTTATCATGAGGTCACACAGAATGAGCTAATGCTCCCTTCTGGCCTGGAAATCAAACTTCTCAGACAGCCAAATTTCATCCTGCAGGTTCTAAGCCTCTAGCACCTTTCCTTACGGGGGAGCCCGAGCCCCAGGTCTGCGCAGTGCTCAGCCCCTCGGAGAGATGCTCACCCCTTATCCCCAAAACACAGCCCTGCTTGGGGCAGGTTCCTTACATTGCCAGTTTGAGTGAACGTGGGTGGCTGCTGAGGGCTGAAAGTCATCCGATGGATTGCGATGCCCGGCTGACATCCAGGGGGCAATGAATCTCTCCATAGCAGCACTGAACTTGCTGCCCTGGAAATACTGTCCCCTGCAAGGTTTTCACACACTGCAAACCTTGCAGACAAATTCCAGGCTCCTGGAACTGTTCGTGTGAGAGGTGTGGAGAAAGAGCCATGTTAGAAATGAAGTTGTGTGCTTGCAGAAGCTGACAGCAGTGTGGTCCTGCTCCCTCCAGCCTCTCCAGCTTGCTTCTGTCCACTTCACCAGCACTGTACGCACCGCCATGGATTTTTCTTTTTTTTTTCCCCCATCTCTTTTGCAGCCAGGATGTTTTTTCTTGCCTTTTTATTGTTCCAGTGACCTAGCAACTCCACTTTGGTGGAGTCCTGCCAGGAGACTTCCTCCCCAAGCCGTCTGATAGTCTCCAGCAGCACTGCCCTCGGATGGGAGCAGAAGTTAAAATGACACCAGGCTGGGTCCCTCTGTGGCTTTTGCTCTGGCCTCATGAGTGCTGGTGAGGGCAACGTTGCCTTCTCGACTAGAAAATCTTCCAGGGGACTTAAAAAAACCCAGAAAAAGGAAGGAGAACTGATCCATGCATGATATTTTCTGTAATATATCTGCAGGACATTACAGAAAAGCCTGGAGGGTTTTAGAAGCGAATTTGCTGATGCTGGAATTTAGCATTTGGGATCTATGGTGCAGGCAGGGTAGTTGGGGACATTTCAGCATTGCAGGGTTGTGGGAGAGGGGATGGAGAGGAGGTGTGAGTGCTGAGAGAGCTGTGCAGTTCGGGAGGTTTATTTTGGCTTGGTTTTATTGATGTTTACTAAAAACAGTAAGAAAGAAATCCCTTTGGAAAGTGCTCCTGGGACCTGTCAGCTGGTGCTGCCTTCATCCTGCCCTGGGGCTGCAGGGGCTTTTCCCACATTAATGCTGGAGGGACACTTCTAGGGCAGAATATAAATGAGCTGTCAAGCAAGAAAATATGGCTGAGTTTGGCTTTCTGCTCAAGAAAGGCAGTCAGGACACAGGGCCTGGAGTGCAGGAGGTTCAATCTCCACTGGATGGATGGATTGAGATTTTACTGGTGCCTCAGCATGGTTATGGGATTTTTAGCAGTATGGTAAGTCATGGCTTATCCCTGTTGGAAGTGGAATTTTATATAAATGTGTTTTTCAAAGCCTTGATGATAAACCAGGACTTTTTTTTTTTTTAATTCAGTTCCTAAAAGCTGTTTAAAAACAAAAGTTCATGAAAAGAGGTTCAAGAAGCTGCCCTGAGTCCTGGGCTGGTGATTTTCAGGCAGCACAGGTGGCCCCATGGATCCATGTGGTCTCAGGGATCTGTGGATTGAACCAAACTGCCCAAGAAAGATGAGTAAGAAGCTTAGGATTTCATGGGCTTGAGCTGGTGGTCTGGGAGCCTGCACCTCCCCAGGGAAATGTTTAGGACACCAAAACTAAGAGGCTATAAACCACTTGATAAGCAGAACAATATCCTGTCCCTGCCCTGTGCAGGTTTTATCCCCAGCTGTGGGCACTCCATATGCATATATCCTGTGCTTTTGGAAAGGATCACAGATTTCTGTGTACTCTTTATTTTGGAGAACCTGTTTCCCTGATTTAGGGTACTGCTTTTAAGGGCAGTAATTGGATCCTTTTTTTTCTTACAGCATCTCCGAGCATCAGGCTCTGGTATAATGAAAAAAAGTGTAGGAAGCAAAAATGGCCTTTAGCATCCCCCGAGGTTTTACAGGTCCTGGAGGGGAGGCAGTGGGGAAGTGCAGAGTGTTTTTGTGTTGTAAAGCAGAACTGCAAGCAAGGTGCTGTGCCTGGCACTGGAGGGACTGAGGAGGATGCTGATGTCCCCAGCCCCGTGGGCACCCATGGCTGGAAGTGGCCGGGTGGGCATTAACCATGTGGACCTTGGCACTGAGAGCTTGCAGGGGCTGCTCCTGACGTTAAACCCCATCAGTTTTCTTGAGCTGACACATTAAAGCTCCAGCCACCTTTTGTGCCTGCATAAATCCTTCCTATTATGGTTAAAATGACTGAAGGTCCTGTGAATGGTTGTCCTGCTCTGCCTAGGGCTCAGTGGGGAGAGGACGAGGAGCAGAAGGACCAGAGCAAGGCACTGCCAGGGAAGGTGTCTATAGGGTACTGCATCCAAACCAACCCCCACAGAAGGGTGAGAGGCTCTGGCAAGGCTTCTGCACCTCCTTTCTTCCCCGTACACCCTCTCTTGCCACCTTTCTTAATCCAGACAGAATAATTCCTTGTATTGATACAAAAAAATGAGCAGAACAGGGTTGACCGCATGAGGTTAAAAACCTCTTGCATTTTTCCCGCACTTAGTGCACACGAGGGACCTTCCCCAAGCAGTTTTATCAGCGTGTTTACGCTCAACTGACCCATCTCAAGTATGAAATTTTTTTTAAGCTCCATTTNGAACTGCTTCTTTCAGAGCAAGAACAAGGAAGGAAATTGAAAATCCCAGAGAGCCCTGGACCGTCCAGATTTAGGGCTTTAGCTTTTGTTCGCACAAACTCACTTGGCTCCCAACCGGCCTCCACCCATGATCCCGACATCCGCAGCAGCCGCTCAAAACAGAGCGCAGAGCCCGGCCCCGCAGCCGCCCCCAGCCAGCGCTGCCCCGGCTCTGCTCCCCGCTTCTCCTCCCGTGCCT
>VWZT01009476.1:0-44621 GCA_013397055.1 Pachycephala philippinensis | reverse complement strand
CCTTTCTTCCTAGCCTTTTCCTGCAGCCAGCAAGGAGCTTTCCAAGTTGAGATGAGCTTTTTCTCTCCCCTCCGCGAGCCTCGGATGATGTTAAGATTATGCAACGCGAACAGATGTGGGGTTTATGATTGTGGCTGCCTGTCCTCGGGAGGAGCCTGCCTTCGCTCCACGCTCGCCATGGGATGCTCCCGGGGTGGCCCGCAGCCCTGCCAGGACAACCCGGCCCTACCGGGAATGGTCCCCAGGGCATCGCCACCCTCCCGAGGAGGGACTGCTCCGGGTGAAGGGCCGCTCTGGACAGCCAGTCAACTGCTCTTGGCTTTCCTTGTGTGCGAACTCGGGTTAAATTTGTGTTCCCCCAGTCGACAAAGTATTTTTCTGCGCTTCGAGGGGAAAAAAAAAATCCCATTTGCAGGGAAGCAGTGGGGCTGGGATGGCTTGTGGTGGGCCTTGGCTGGCTGCAGTGCTCCTGACAAATGCTGCCTGTGGGGATGCTGCTCTCCTGGCATTAGCAGGATACATCCTTCCTCCCTCCCTGCCCTAAGATGTCTGTGTGAGATCACAGCCACTGCAGAAAACTTGCATTATTGTGCTTTTTGGTGTTGTGCTGACCCATGGTTGGATTGTGAGCATCACCACAATGCTGCCTTGGTAGCAGCCATCTCCGAAACAGGGCAATGCCTGTGCTGTGTCAGGGATGGAGAGAGAAAACTGTTGGCCCAAAAGGGATTTTTCAGGAGTCTCGCAAGGTAGATATCCAACTGGGCTGCCAGGGGCAAGCCCAAAGCCTTGAGAAATCAGCTGGAACTTGATCTGTTTGTCCTGGCTGAGCTGTAAAACTCGGCTCACAGCAAGCCATGGACTTGTTATGTTTGCAAAGAAAAAGTAACTCCGAGCCTCGACCTGTCTGGTGAGCATCACTGCTAGTTTTAACTGGGAATGAAAACACCGATCCAGTGGGTGGCAGGGTTTTGTGCTGGAAGTCACATATTTCTCAGTGGCTGTGGTTATGTGGAGTTAAACCACAGAAAGCTGTTGGCAGCTTAGGATGTGACAAAATTGTTAGTGACAGATCAGTACCTCAGCTAAAGGGCCACTCTGCTGTAAGCCTTTAATGCATCAGGGGAGGCCAGATGGTCCCATGGGGATTTTTTTGGAAGAAGTTTGATCGGGTCCATCCGATCCAGAGGAGGGTCGTCTTTGAAGTCTTAATTTCTGCAGACAAATCAAAGAGGATATTGTGGTTATCTTGGCACTTCTGACAGGCTTGATGGATGTGAGATTTCATGTCTGTTTTGTTGAACAGCATGATTTTTTTGGGTTTCCTTACTACATGCTGTGGGTTGGATTTTCCAACGTGGCTCGTGCTCTGCACCCACCGAACTGGGGAGCTGAGCCCAGGCTGGCACGAGGTTTTCCTCCCTGCACCAGGACCTGGCATACCTTGCAGGGCAGAGTTAAAAATGCCAGGTGACTCTAAAAAGCCTGTGTAAATAATACCTTCTCGTTCAGCCCCTCTACTCCCTGGCTGCACTCAAAGCCAGGTTTGCTGGCGCCCGCAATAAGGGGAAGGGTTTTGCTTCGGTTTATTCCCAGCAGCTCTGCAGAGCCAAAAGAGGACAGAGAAAACTCCAAGGTGGATTTGCAGGGCAAACAACCACCAGATAAGCAAACAGCAGTGTTTTACTTTTGAACTGGTCTCATTCAATCAAGGAACATAGCTGAAGGCCCTGCTTGCTGGCATTTCCAGGGTTACTTTTTAAGAAGCGTCAATGAAATGCCTGCTGCAGTGTCATGCTGTATATTTTAGCCTCCCTGTCCGGAGCCCTTGTTGACAAATGAGTTGGCAACCTGAGAAAGCAGATTTCCCTCTGTCTATCCTCAGCCCCTAAGGGTTTCTTTGAGCATCTGCTGCTTTGCCTTCTCTCTGTGCAGCAAAGCTGGCCACAGGCTTTGCAGGCAGCAGGGGCTGCACAGCTGAAAGCTTTTAGTGAGAGGGGGATGAACAGAAATTCAGAGCGCTGCCCTCCAGCACAGCCACATTTTTCGGGGCTGCTATAAATGGACTTGTGGGCTACAATTACAGGCTGGGTATTGGCTTGCAAAAGAACATAGCAAGCATCCCTTGCCACTTCCCATCCCCTTGTCCAGCTGGTGAGGACCAGAAGCTCATCCCATGAGACAGGAGGTGGCTCACAGGGGGCTCTGGGTGGCAGTGGCTGCTCAAGTGTGCTCAGCATCACAGCCACTGTGGGGGCTGCCAGTAAAGGTACCCCAGGGACTCTGCTCCACTGCAGCTGTTGGCCCACATGGGGCTCAGGCTGCCAGGATGAAATACAGACTGTCCTACCTACCCCTCATTTTTTGGTGAGTTCCCACTGAAGCTGTTGCAGATGGATAGAGAACACCACTTTTGAAATTGCTGCCTGTTGTGGCAGGTACAGCAGCTCCAAAGAAGACACACAAGACAAGGAGGAGGTGTCCCATTGGTGGTTCTCTCGAACACACAATTTTCTTACAGAAAATGTTTGGAGGCCCAGAACAGGTTTAACCTTCAACATCAGAGCTTTTGGGCAGAGACCGACTGCCTTTAGCTGCTGCCTGTGGATGCCGTGCACATGACAGAGACTGTATTTTGGTTATAAGGAAAATGGACAAAACCGGGACCTTGCCATTTCAGATTTGGACTTGCTTTGACTTGTTGTGGGCTTGGAAGGTGATCTGAGGCTGCAGTGCCAGCTGAGCCTTGGGACTGTAACATAGATGGTGGCTGCTGGTTTTTGTGTGAACTGATATGCAGGGAAATCCTCACGGCCCTGGGTGGTACCACAGGCTGAAAACCCTGATTCCCCAGACCACCACTCATGCACAATCTTCTTCTCCATCTTGTTTCTCATATTCTGGCAGACATTAATGTTAGATATGGCAAAATATTTCACCATCCCGGGGTGCTTTGGCACCTGGGTGGGCCTTATAATCCACAGCATACATGGATCTCTTCTGTCCCCAGTGCCTCGTGGTGTCTGGATGGGTTATCCCGACCCTCCTGATTGCCCTGCAGTTTTCAGCCAGCTTTGTGCCAGCTCTCTGGAGGTGATGGGATTCGAGGTCAGGTGTCCAGGAAGCACTGGCCAAGTGGAGAGAGGGGAGGAGCTGTGGGGCCCTCTCCCCTCCCATCTTACGTTCAGGATGGGGCACATGGGCTGTGCTGGGCTGTCAGCTCTGGAGACCTTCACACTCCTCCCATGGACTCTACGCTGCGAGTATTTCAATCAGTTATTTAAGACCTTCTTTTTGCTCCTTTCAAAATTTATTTCTCCTAACATAAAAAAATCCTGAGGGTGCTGAATTGAATTAATCTTGTGCACAGAGGTGGGTTTTGGTATTTGGTCCCACAGACCAATCTAATTTCCACCGGTGCAAATCCAAAAATAAATTTCATGTCTGTGTTTTGATTATGCAAAATTTCTCTCTAGTGTAAGTAAATGAGCTCAGAGCTTGGCCTTGGTGTTACTGCAGTGAGCCGAGCCTGCACATCAGTGCTGATGGGATCTAAATCTTTTTCTTGTTTTTCCTTTTAGCAATTGACAGCAGCCATCAGGAGAGAAGTTCAAGCACAGAGATAAGGACTCCTGGTGCTGCCCTGGACAGCGTGGAGCTGGTGACGATGCTGGCTGGGAGCAGGGAGTGGGCATGGCTGCCTGCCAGGCACGGGGTGGTGCCAGCAGCAAGCAGGGTCACGGGGCACACTGGCTCCCGTGCCAGCCATGGGGATGTCACCCCTCCAGGAGCAGGATCCCCGGAGAACCCATCTGCTGGGACAGTGACCCACCTGCTCACCCACAGCCATCCTCCTGGTGAGTTTAATGCATGTGGGAGTCCCTGTCAGCTGCTCCCAGCCCCTGGACTGAGCACAGCCGGTGGGTTAGGAAGTATTCCTGCCCCACAGCTAGAAATGTGGATTTTTGAGGCAAATCCAATCTCAGGAAAGCTGGGTTTTGTTTTTTAACATTACAACAAAGATGATTCTCAGGAGCTGCCACTGTTTTTTACCACCCAGCAGTACCCAGAGAGTCCTGCCCATCCACTGAGCTCAGGGGCTGGGCAATGATTGGAGACCCCTGGGCATCCCAGCAGGAGCTGAGTCCCATCACAAGCCCAGCCTAGGTTAAAAGAGCTCATCTTAAGGATACCTGACCAGCTGTGCCAATGATTTGTAGCTGAGATCCTCACATGGAAATCCTGCAAGTGAACACTTGTAGGCTTGTCCATAATCTTCAGTCATAAGTGAACCAGTGTACTCTTTTATCATGAACTTAAATCAAGGCCTGTTTCTCACAGCAGCAGGACAAAGCTGTGCTGATGGCCCTGTCCCCACATCAGTTTTTTTTCTTAAAATCACCAGCCAAAATAAGATATAAGCATAGAGGTTTTCTTTAACTTTTTAATTCCTTGGGCTTTTTTCTGCTTGGGAACTAGAATGTAGAGCTGGCATGCCCAGGCTGCCAGCTGTGGGCTGTTCTGGCATCAGATCCTTACTGCCTTCTGCATTTTTAATGTCTCTAAAAAAAAAATCTGTTTCTTTTGCCATGCACAAATGAAGACAATGTTTAAAATGCCATTATGTTTTGGCGACAGAAACCCTCTGTTCCCATCAATCCCTCCTGCAGTGAAGCTGTGCTCTGTGAAACAGAGGAAACATGAGGGGTGCAGCTGTGACCATTTCTACTGCATGTGGTAGGGCTGGGTGCCGCTGCAGGTGATGCTGCTGCCACCCAGCTGAGACAAAGGAACTTTTCCAGGGGAATGTGACCCTCTCCCTGTTGCTTTCCAGACCCTGGAAGCCATCACCGTGCTGCAGGCAGGCAGGGGAGAGGCAAGAGGGCTCTGGCTTCTCCCAACACCCCTGCAGCTGCTGAAAGGACACTGCCAAGCTCGGAAACCATCAGCACGGATTCGGCTGAGGGGACACAGGGCAGGGTCTGGAACGTGTCAGGGTTCAACAACACCATGAGGACAGTGCTGCTACCTTCATCTTCAGAATCTCATCACCCAGGTGAGCCATCCCACTTCAGCCTGGGAACACTGGGAAAGTGTTCCAACACCTGGAGACAAGGTGAATGCTGCTCCCCAGAGCAACCAGCATTGGTTAAGCCTGGTTCTCCTGCATTGTAGAGCTTTGTGGATCCAGCTCTCCATGCTCACCTCACTCAGGGCAGTTTTCTGGCTTGCTTCATGCACAAGGGTGGAGAGAAGAATCCATGTGGCTTCTCCTGATAATCAGAATTATGAATTACTTGGTGCAGCTTCCAAACACAAAGTTGCTGCAGGCACAGCATAGACAGGGGGCTGAGGGGCAGGGGAAGGGTGGCAGTGGGGGATGGTGTGCGGGCAGCTAAGCCCATCTCTGGGCTCTCATCTGCTTTCCCCCACTGCCTTGCAGGCACTGACAGCCTCTCTCAACCAGTGAGCAGCTGGGGGGGCACGGAGCTGGGCAGCAGCCCCGCCATGGGCACAGCAGCTGCTTCACCCAGCCCCAGCTCTGCCCTCCCTGGCTCCCTGGGACAGCCCCAGACCTCCTCCCGAACTTCAAGTGCCCAGACTGGTGCAGAACACATCGTGCTACACTCCAGGGGTGTCACGGGGAACTCCACCAGCCCCTTGCTGACAACATCACCTCCCATGGACAACGCTTTCGGAGGTGAGCTTTGCTGGCCTTTGTTTCATAGTTTTAAAAAGGCACTTTGTAGTTTTTGCTTTCTTGAAACAGAGGAGATGCTCTGTTTTGCATGCGCTCTGTTTTTTATTATTTGGATGGTTAGCTGAAATTCCCTGCTGAAAGCAGGAAAAAGCAATGGAAAAAATAATTTGATCCAACCCCCCCCAGCATTTTCCACTTAAAAAAAATAAAGTTCTTTGGATGTTATCACAGTGTTTTCTGCAGGGTGGATGCCTGCAGCTGCGAAATATCTTCACTGGGCCAGTGCCAACTGCAGAGCAAGGGCAGCTCTGAGCCCCATCTGAGCTGTGCCCAAGTGGTGATGGAGTGGGGTGGGAGGTTGGGAACCCACACTTGTGGCCACAATTGGTGGGTTTGCCCTCAGATAGACTGGGTGAGATGCCTGTGCTTAACAACTTGCTCAGGACAGCAAACCTGAGATCCCTGGGCTCCACGGCTTCCCCTTGCTTGCTCTGCAGCAGCCAATTTTGCGAGTTCTCAAAAATGGAGACTTTGCCCAGCTCCATATGAACTTACTGAAAACCTCAGTGTTGCTGAGTCCTTATCCCATGTCCAGGGCTTTCCAGGAGCATACACATCTCCAGGGTTCTCACGCTGACACAACCCTTCCCTCTGTCACAGCTGCTGGGAGCAGTGCTGGGGCTGCAGGAAACCTGAGATCCAGTATCCCAAGGACAGTGCCCTGCTAACCCCTGGGATGTGTAGTGAGCTGCAGGCTCATATGGGAATGTGGCTGTGCTTAGGTTTCCTCCCTTTGCTGTTTGATGTGGTGCTCAGGCCAAAAAAAAAAAAAAAAAAAAAAAAAAGAAAAAAAAAAAGAAAGAAAGAAAAAAAAAAAAGAGCCTGAGCCTACTTCCAGCAATATTAGAGCAAAGGTGGGATTTAAAGGCAAGTCCCTGCAGTTCTTGTCCTGTGGGGTTTCCTGCTGTCTGGGCCACCCCACTCTCACAAAGCCTGGCAGCAAGCCCTGGGTTTTGTGCGAGGTCTTGCTGTGGTGAGGGGAGTCATGCCTTTCCAAAAGAGCACTTTGTCCAGATTAAAAACTTCCTATGCTTAATATCTGTATGTGTGCTATAAGCATCTGGGAAGAAAATGGATCCATCTGTTTATAATTTCATATGTATAAATCCATTTTTTTTATTGTATCCTAGCTGTTGGAAGCAGCTACCAGCCATCCAACAACTCAGCTATGGAGAGCAGAGGTTCGGATTTCCTCACCACCAGAAGCACCTCCATTTCCACAACAGGCACCAAGGGTGGAGGGAGGACATTAAGGTCTCTGCCAGCCAGCACCAGGCTGGTCACCACGGCAGAGATTTCCACCTCTGGGACTGAAATCACCAGCTCTTCAGCCCAGAGCCGGACCCCTGGGATGTCTGTGGGTGCCCAGGGTGGTGGTGGCAGAAGTGTCACAGACCCACTGCTCAGAGGCTCTCCATCTGCTCCAGAAAGTGCTTCCACAAGTGAGTTTTGATAGATAGCTGTATACCTCAGAACTCTTATTTAAAGACTCTTTATTAACAAAATACATCCTTTTTATTTTAAAGAAAGGAGGAATAATATTGTATTTGGCACATTCTGTACATTTAAAAACATTTCACAGAAATGAAAGTATGGATAAATATTATTCTTGTTGGAAGGGGAGGATAGGTTTTCCTTGAAAACTTCCAGTAGAATTTTTCAAGCAATAACTTCAGCAGTTCCTACTTAGAGACCACTTTTCCCCCCGTCTTAATGATTTCCCAGCATTAAATATTTCCGTATTGAATATTCACACATACATTGTCTACATCTACTGATAGTGGGGTGAAACCTACCCAACAGTTTGTGTTTATGTTTATGCAGTTTTATCTTTCTTTTCTCCTTTTTCAGCTTTTAGCAGGAGTTATGAACCCCCCAAGAGCATCCCAGGTGCAGAGGAGGTGACGCTGGGCTCAGACACCCAGGGTGATGACATGTCCAGCGTGGCAGTGGGGACATCGATGTCCCCAGCAAATGGCCACACAGCTGGGGTGACAAGGGACTCTGCCACCAGCTCCGACCCCACAAGCTCTTTGGGCAGTACCTCCTCTTCCTTGAGGACTGGGACACATCATCCCAACAGCTCACGGGAAGCCACCCATCTCCCAGGCCCTCCTGGGGGTCCTTTGCTCACAAGCTCCCTCTCTGCCTCCGAAGGTCCTTTCCGAGGTAAATTTGTTAGTCTGAAAGCTGTCTGCCTTGGGGCTGGGTGAGATCTCACATCCCTGTGCTACTTTTCTTCAGATATGGCCATCAGTCATTGTTGGATACATGGATGCTTTTCTAACTGGCTGCACTGGGCTGGGGTGGGTGGGAAGGGGGAGAGTGGAGCTCAGCTTTTGGGTGAAAAAGTGAAAAACATTGATGTTCTTGTTGCTAATAAAACTCCTGTCCTGGGGAAAGCGTTGGTTAGAAAATGTGCACACACTTTCCCTGCCAGAGAGACTTGCTGGGGTTTTGCAGCTGTCACCTGGTGCTACATCTGCTGTGCAGGCTGGTCTGTAGGATGTGGGTTTGAGGTTTTCATGGCTTTTTGTAAGGCACATGTGCCTCTACTTAGGAGATTCAGCTCTTCCCAGAGAAACACCTTCAGTCTCTCAATGGGCAGCATAGAAATGGGCGCTGAGCAAACAATTGAATGTATAGCTCTGTATGCATAAATCAAACCTGGTTTTGTTGGATCTTAGGTGTCAGAAGCAGCCACCGCCCAGTGGCAGAGAAAACCTCCCTCACTCCCTCTGCCACCCACGCTCCCATCTCAGCCACGTCCAGCAGCAGCAGCAGCGGGAGGTCCCCCAGGTCTGCCTCGGGCAGCAGCCTCTGGGCAGCAGCAGAGGGCTCCACGTCCAGCAGTGCCATGTATAGGACCTTGGGCACAACCCAATCCTTGTCCACTTCTGCTGTGAGAGAGACCTACAGAGCTCAGGGGGCCACAGGAATGACAGATTTCACCGAGGTGGCAGACTCTTCCCTAGCACACTCTCGCTCTCCTTCGGAAGCTCCTTCCCCAGGTGAGCTAACTCTAGAATTGAAACACCATTTTTCTTATAAGCCAAAGGAGGACTGCTCCTGCAGCTTGCACTTGCCTGACTCTTTCCTGCTATGCAGAATATACTGTTTGGAAGGATGCAGTGTGATATTGTGTCTGAAATTATTCAGCTCTTACTTGACCAAAAAAATGTGCTTTAGGATTTTTTTTTTACAGAAAGGGCACATGTGGAAAGTTTTATTATGCCAAGAAAAATAATTAACTTTCAATTCACAGTCCTTTTTTTACTATCTCCAGTTGCTATCTCCATGTTACAGACAAGAGAACTAAGCAAGTGAGCATTAGATCATGTCCCTGCAATCCTGGGGATCAGACTTCAGTTCCTACCTTCTGTCCTACTTCTTGGACCATGTTGCTTCCCAGAAATTGAACCAGCTCAACAAATTTAAGGCGACTTCAAATGTGGTCTCTGAGGTCCTTCATGCTGCTGTTTGGTCCTAGTCCCTGCTGTGGTGCTGAAGGGGTCTGATCTCCCTGATCCTGTTTCTTCAGACCTCTCTAAGACCTTGACACTGCTCAGGGCAGTGCCTTGTCTGAATTGATTTCCAGGCTTTTCAGGGTTGTCACGATATTTGTTCTAGCAGCATGGAGTGCACTCAGGCACATAATGGTGAAATCAAGTGCACAGCATTACTATTTCAACAGTTTTTTATAGATTAGCACTTTTCTCAGCATCACACTATGTTTTTTAGAAGACAAATTTTTGTACAAAGGATTTACATCTTTGGATATTGACATCTGCTCATATTTTCTACTTGTGTTTGTGCTTACTGCCTCTGGGTGCTATTGGAAGAAAGCTACTTTTTATTTATAGTTTCATATGTGTAAAAATGTGAATTGTTTCTTTATCACATTTCAGCTACTGGAAGCAGCCATGTGTCATTCAGCATCCTGTCAACAGAGCGAAGAACCCATTTCCCCACCACCAGCACCTCTGTTTCCACAGCAGGCACCAGGGGTGGAGGGAAGACGTTAAGGTCTCTGCCAGCCAGCACCACGCTGGCCCAAACAACAGAGATTTCCACCACTGGTACCGAAAACATCAGCTCTCCAGGCCATTCCCAGTCTTCTTTGGGAACCCAGGGTGGTGGTGGCAGAGGTGCCACCGTGTCATCCGTGAACCCATTGCTCATGGGCTCACCATCTGCTTCAGAAAACACTTCCCCAGGTGAGCTCTGACCACACGGCAGACACCCACCTGCCTGGGGAGTGAGGGCATGCTAGAAGGTGCTGGATGATGGCATTGGACATTATGGATGGAAATTTCAACTTCCAGAGAAAAATTCGTTATCTGTTTCTTACATTTAGCCATCAGGGAAAGCCAGCCTCACTGCCAGAGCAGTCTGGCCTCGAGATTTGCCGTATTTTCAGAGAGCAGAATTTCAAGACTGCCCCATTGGCTGTGTTTATACAGGCAGGAGCAGCACCAGTCATTCCTGACTCCCGCTCTGGGGTGCAAAGGCAGTATTTACTGATCCCAAACAAGCCTGCCGTGCTTTCTCTCGAGTACCAGGGATTTAGGTGCTGTGTAATCTCCCCCTCACTCATTGTGGGTGCAGAGGTGGTAGTGTGGGTGCCTGGTGCCCAGGTCAGGCCTCAGCACTGGGAGCAGAGCTGAAGGGAAGCGAACCCGAAAGTGCTCCCATGTCTTGTTCCCAGTGCCCTCCCCAGGGTACCTTGCTGTGAGCAGCCCCTCCTAGCACAGGAAAGGGCTGTGCTTTCACAGTTAGCATTTTCCACAGGTTTGGATTTTCTGCCATGTTCTCTCTGTACTCTCAGCCTGAGGGGGGTGGTGGGAGAGAGCACGCCTGCCTGTTTATAGCTTAGGGTGCATAAATCATTTTGCTTTGCCCTTTCTCAGCAGAAAAGACCTCAGCAACGGGAGGACGCCTGCCTCTCACCAGTACACCCAGTGTGGTGTCAGCTACCAGTGAGGAGAGCAGCACAGTGCCCGTGTTGGACACCCGTGGAGCTTCCAGTGCCACACGGAGCTCCGCTCCCACTCCGCCCCACACCAGCACCTTGGACACAGTCCTGCTGTCCTCATCAGCTGCAGAGCCTGGGAAGCAGAGTAATGTTTCGCAGAGGGGTCCTGGACTCAGTGAGCTTCCAACAAAGCTGCTGCCTGCAGTTTCTCCCAGCGTTTCAGTGCCTTCACCTTCAGCCACACTCTTCGTCCACAAGGAGGGGACATCTCAAGCCCCAGGCAGCCGCAGCATGTGGAGCACAGAAGCAGAAAGCCTCACATCTCATCCTGACACAGCTGCGGACACCCACACTGGCCCCATCCCGTCCTCCACGACATGGCCTGGAGTGAGACACGTGTCATCTGGCCGAGCAGGATCCCCAGAGCCCAAGGTCACCCTTTCATCCAGGGTCTTCACCTACTTCTCAGCTGCTGGTGAACCTTCCAGTGAGTTTTTCTGAACTCTGGGGTGGTGTTTGACTGCCTCTCCCTTCCCCTCCCCTGTGGGACTGGTATGACACAGCTGTTGCAGGTATCATGGGCAGCATTTATAAGTGGTCGTGGTTCTGCCCAGTGGTGTTGTGTATCTGCAGCTGCTGATGCTTGACAGAAAGGGTCTCATTCTTGAGAGATGTAGCTTGTTGCTGTAGGACACATCGACTGCCTGTCTGGGTTGGGGTGATAATTACAAATAGCATAAACCTACCATTATGACTCTAATGGTGCTGATTCCTCTGTATTTGGACAGTCCTGTCTGCTCTGAGATTATAAAATCAGATGCCTGCTTTTTGATCCTTTTCCAGCCATTGGCAGCAGCCATCACTCCCTGAGCAGCTCAAGGGCTGAGGAGAGGCTGTCCAGCCCTATCACCGATCCTGTGTACGGCTCATCCACGTCTGCGGGTGGTGAGGAGAGGATGCTGCACTCAGTGACAGATGGCACATTGGCCGGTGCCACGGAGAGCTCTTCCCATGCCGAAGCTTCCAGCTCTCCAGGGCCGTCGGAGCCAGCACTGGCGGAGCAGGGCAGGACAGCCAACGCCTCCACCAGCAGCAGGGATTTCACGGGCTTTGCTACAGAGACAGTCTTCGTGCGTTCTGCCAAAATACCCACTTACTCTTCTTTCCAAAACGATCTCACAAGTAAGTTGACGTCTCCTGGTGTACTTTTGGGGGAATTCACACTGTCCTGTTTTTTAGTATGTTTTTCATTAAGTTCTCGTTCATTACCACACACAATACCACCTGTGTGTTCCCTCAGGGAATGTTTCCATGAAAAGACTCAAACCCAGACCCCACACAGATGGGGAACTGTTCCAGAAGTGGAGCCATAAACCCTCCTGTTTTGAGGGCCACGTGGCTTTTTTTTGCATCCTAACTGGTTTCTTTTGGGTCATGCTTTCAGAAGTGTTTCGTGATGACCCAAGTCAGTTGTAGAATTAAAACAAATTTTCAATACCCTATTTTATTTTTTTAAAGTTGGCTGAACTTAGCTGTACATCCTGAAATTGGCATTATAAGATTGATTGCACCTTTTATGCTAAATAATCTGAATTTTTTGCAGACTGATGTGCTATTCATTTAGGATTTCCTGGCTGCAAAGTTTTGAATCACTGGGTTCGTGATAAGCTGCAAATTAACATATTGTAATAATTTCATCCTCCACAGGCGTTAAGTTCACTGTGTCTAAAAACAAATTGACTGAACAAGATGGATATTCTGTAGATGGGAATGGAGGATAAGAGGGAGAGGATATGAGTTTTGTAAATTATGAGTGATAAAGAGAGCAGTTGGATTTTCCTGCTTAGCTTGCCACAAATATCACGGAACGTTAAGAGCTGGATCACTTTAGGAAAGCAATATGTGAGGAACAGTGATTTGGAAACCTACACATTTCGTGGGAGTCTTGTGTCTGTCAGGATTCACCCTTTTAGAATTAATTAAGGAGTGCATAACACTCCTAATCCCGTAACCATGCTTGAATGGTGCTTGAAATTTCTAGAAAAGCACAGACAGGTTCACAGACAAGAACATCTAATTTAGCAAGCAGTTTTAATATGACATCAAAATACTTTCATATTACTCTCTTTCTAATATTTTTTTTGTCCTTTTACTCCAGACTCTTCAGGTAGCCATCAGCCAGTCAGTAGCATCGATGCTGAGAAAAGGACCTCGGTTTCTCACACAGATGGCACATACATTTCAACCACATATACCAGAGGAGGAGAAAGGACCCTCCTGTCTATCTCCAACAGCAGCACCTCTGCTGACTCCTCAGAAAGTTCCACCTTTTTTTCTGAAATTTCCAGCCCTTTTGATGCATCAAAGTCATCTGTGGCTCATGACAGGCAGACCAATGCATCAAACAGCAGCAGTTTTGTTGAACCTTCTACGGAGCCGTTGCTGGTGCACCCTTCCAAACTGTCCACTTCTGTTTCTACAGGCAGCATAGAAAACACAACTCTCTTCAACACTGACTCCGAGTTGTTGACCACTGACAGATCATCTCTATCTTCATCAGCATTTCGTTCTTGTTGCTAATAAAAATCACTGCAGCACTCACTGTCATCAACACCACCACCGACTCATCTGTTTACACTGTCAGAATCACCTGAGCCACGCTCGCCCTCTGTGTTGGCATCTTCACCCCCTCTGCAGGCTTTGTCGTCCTCCTTGCCCACTTCCTCCTTGCCCTCCCCATCTTACTCATTAACATCTTTATTGCCTGTGTTTTCATCACCCTCATCCATCTCGCAGTCCAGCGACAGTGACCAAGCAAGCACCGCTGTGGTTACGAGTGTGGTCAGGCAACTGCCCTCCACAGCTGCCACGGACAGGAGCTCACCCAGAGAGACCCACAATGTCACACACCAGCCCCAAAACAGCACCGCCTTCACCCCCACCAGCTCACCTCTCCCTACAGCACCCATGGAGCTGCTTGGTGGACGCGTCGTGTCCGTGTCCGCCCCCGTGACAGTAACAGAGACTGCCTCACCTAGAGATGTCACCACCCAAGGGGACAGCTTTGGGAAGGTGACACCGCTGCTCACCACAGACAGCGTTGCTCTACAGACTGGTCCAACAGATGCACCCCTTAGTCCCTCACCAAGTGCAACCCATCCCAGCAACATTGTCCCTGCAGTGGCAGTGACCACGGTGAAACCTCCTGTGCTGACAACGCCGGCCACTCGCCGGCCCACCCCAGGGGAGGCCAGCACTGTGAGAGACCACAGGGCTCAGACACCCACGGCCACTAGGCACGGGTATACCACTGGTAAAAGCACAGAAGCCATGGGTCCCACCACTGCAAAGCCTGGGAAAGTCACTGCGGAAAACATCCCTGTTACAAGTCCTTCTGCAGCCCCTCCAACCACCAAGACCACTGTGAGCATTGCAACTACTTTGGCTGCTACCAAACCAACCACTGTTCCTCCATCGAGCAGCACGGTCGGGCTGAGGACATCACCTCCAGCAACAGGTAACGTGGCGCCAGGAAGAAGCAGGGCAGCAATGCCTGGGTCCCACTTAAGGAGTTTTCAAAGAGCTGTGTGTGCATGGATGTATGAAAAGTCTGTTGTCAGCAGAGTTTGAGGGCGACAACTCTGTCTCCATGTTGGTTTTTTTAAGCTAAGGGTTTAGCAATCATGTTGAATGGCTGAAATAAGGGTGAGCAGTTTGGTGAACATTTATGATAGAAAGGTTTAGCTGAAATTTGACAGTTTCAAGAAAATAAAGCTGATTGGCCTTCCAGGTAAGCATAGGATGCACGTTGCATTTGTTGATAGGTTAACGATAACAATTGATAATGATTGGTATCTATCTTATTAATGAGAAAGTGCAGCTGGCCAGCACTTGGTATTTGTGTTGAAATTGCTTCTCATATTACAACCTATGGTTGTTTTCTCCCCACCTCACAAAGTATTAATCTTCTACTTAGGGGCCTGATGCTTCTCCTGGTAGGCTACGTACCACAGTCTTGCTGAGTGTGTTGTTACAGTAATTTATTACCACTGCCAGTCTCCTTATCTTCTCAAGTAAATACATTTGCTGAAGTCTTATATGAAAGAAAATTGACTTTGTGTTTGAAGTTCAGAGCCTGGCCATCATGCCCCTGTAGGATACTGTGTGTGCTAAAGGCATTAATCTCAGTGAAATACTGGCAATAATATATATTCCATCCAATAATTAAGTATTTAAAGATTTCTTCTCAGGCTGATTGGTTTTAATTATAGCTATGGCTTCATGCAAAAAAAAATACTTTACTGGAATGATTTTTTTTTAATTGAAAAATTAAGATAATGCATCCTTTTTAGCAACTGATGCACAATTTTGCCAAATTACTCTTTCCTTTGAAAAGCAAGATATGCCATTTACCAGAATGCAAAAGATCTCTCTGCTGTCTTGGACATGGTGCTTTGTACATGGGCAATCACTGCCCTGAGAGAAGCTGCCCTGGTCTCTGCTGTACAAAGCACAAACTGAAGGTTGGCAAAGTGAAAGCCATGGTTTTAAATCACACCCAATCATTTCTAGATTAGAATCACCAAATCTCCTTCTCGCCGATGCTGAGGTAGCTGTGCCAGGCTAGTCCAGGTATGAGATTGCATCAAGTGGTGTGTCCCCGTGCAGAGGCTGGCTCGGGGCTGTCAGGTCTGTGGGGTGCCGTGGGGTATCACAGTGCCACCAGAAATGCTCACAGGGGTTTGGCTCTTGTGCTTTGTGCTTTAGCCACAGAGCCTGTCCTTTCTGCCTCTGCTGCAGTGCTCAGCAGCAGCAACAAGATAGATGCAAGTGGTGTGTGAGATGTCCTGCTGGTCTTGTAGAGCCTTGCCACTGTCAAGTTCCCAGCCCTGCCTGTGGTCAGCCCTCGTGGGTGTGTGTGATGTGTGTCTGTGCTCATGTGAGTCATACACGCACCAAAAGGAGCTTTTTTGACCAGGACATCTTTTTTTTCTTTCAAGAGGAAGTATTGGATATATTGTTCAGAATTTGCAGTTTGAGTTGTGTAATCTATGAAGCACCTGAGATCACAGTCCTTAATCCCCAGAGACAGTGTATATCACAGGGGTGTCTGCTCCCCAAGCCCTTGCTCACCCAGCAGGAAGGGCACTGTGAGTGGTGGCACAGGCAGGTATCACTGCTGTGACCATCCCCAGGCTGGCATGGAGGAGCTCTGGAAAAGGAGGTGATTGCAGCCAGGGCTGCCTCCACCATTGCTGGGTAACCCACAGACTGGATCAGTGCTCAAGCACTACCTTTGGAGCACAGAAACAGGGCTGGGGTGAAAAGCACAGCACTTTGGTGCAGCAGCCAATGCTCACATGTCTAACTTGGGCTGCTGAGGTTCCTTCTTTGGCCTTTTCATCCATAAACTGTTGGGTTGTTTGTCTTTGGAAAGAGCCCTGAGATCTTCTGATGAGCAGTGCTGTAGATAAGTTGGATGTTCGTATTAACATGGATCCATGCTAGACCCCAAGGGATTTTGAATGAATATTCAAGTGGTTTATATTTATTCTTTCAGCTCCTACAGAATAATTAGGAAAAGGATAAATAGTAAGTGCAAATGGTGCAATGAAGCATCTGATAATGCTCAAGGAGTCACGATGGGGAGCCAGTTGATCTCTTTTAGCCCAACAGTTGATGACTTCTATGATTCTGTAACTATAACCTGTTTTGGGGGTTTTCTTTTGCTTTTATAGAGGTGGATAAATGTCTTTCCAACCCTTGTCCTGCGCTGGCCACCTGCAACAACACCCACGGCTCCTATATCTGTCAGTGTCCTCTTGGATATGAGCTGGAAAAAGGAAAGTGCAATTTAGGTAAGAAAACAAAAGTGAAAAACCAGGGGTGGAAATAATTATCTTTAATCTTCTAAAATAAATTGTCTTAGGCTCAAACTAGTTCAGGAGCTTAACGTTCCTCCCAACCACCACTTTTATCAGAGCCTTTTAGTGTTTATACAAGTGTGGTGTCTAATGCCTGTCGTGTTGGGCTGCCTGGGGAGCAGGCAGAGAGATCTGAGGGCTTCTTAAAAACGCGGCAACGGAGCAGTGGGCTCAGGCTTGTTAGTGAAGGACAGATGTGCCCCTTCTGTTCCTGATCTGTTCTACAACTCCCAAAAAGCACTCAGCAGCTTATCAGCCCTGCAAGCTCCGCTGATGGCACTTGGCTTCGGAGAAGTGAGTGGGGCTATTGTGTAACCTGGCTTCAGTGGGATCAGCCATGTGTGGAAAGTTAAGCAGCCGTGAAAGTCTTTGTAAGATCAAGGTCTTGTTTCATACCTTTAGCATTTTTTGGGCAGCACAGTTATTAGCTGGAACTCAGGTTCTGACCCCTTCCTTTCTATTAGAGGACTCTCAGTCTCGAGGATTTACAATATTCCATTGTAAAGGGGAATTTGTTTTCATAGATTTTTCTTCTGATCTTTAATCAAAGAGGATTAGAGGCATGGAAATTTTGCTAAGGAAACATGGGTGAGGTGTCCCTGAAGAGTGTTTTGAAACATTTCTTCAAGTTGGAATGTGTCAGCTTCTAATTTAGAGACTTGTTTTGATTATACCTTGAACTGGCGTATGGGCAGATTATATAAATACTATGAAGGTGATTCTCATCATAATTTTTGTCTGGAGTTGTTACATTAGAGATGTCTGATATACAATTTGTGGTGAAGATAGGCTCAGTGGATGGGAAAAAAATGGGAAAGCATTGGAGACTTTATAATGTTATCTGCAACTGTATTTGTTTTTCTGGTGGAACATAAAGCTGGAGCTCTGAGTTCTCATTTCCACTGAGTATCTCATGACACTTAATACAAGATTTAGGAGTATTATCTCTGCAAGTCTGGACAACTCAGATTATTGCATTCTGCTGCTGTGAATCAAATATGAATCTAAGCACAGAAAAATGCATCTTTTGGACCTCTTTTCAAATGTCATTGCTCATTCTGTCCAGCACTTTGAAAAATGAAAATGTCCTTTCTACAGTGCTTTATTTTGACTTGCTGATTTGATTTCCTTCCATTGCAGGGAGGAGTAAGAGATTTGACATGTCTAGCCCAAATTATCATAAATAGCTTTGGTACCTGACAGTGTCTTATTGCTACATTTACCCATCTCTCTCTGTGTTCAGGGATCTATTTAAGTTAGTCTGTGTTTCTATATGAAATGTATGAACACTGAAGTGAAATGCTGTCTGTCCAGCAGCACTGAGCTCTGGAATTTGACTGGGACTGTGGGAACATTGCAGCAACCCTTGGGAAAAAACCCAAGGCTGTGACTTTGTTTTATTGGAGCAGTGACTCTCAGACCTGAGTTTTCTCTATGCCTTGTAAAGGGGTATTTCATGCAAACAGCCTCTCATGTAAGGCAGATGAAAGCACATCTGCACGTGGCACAGAGCTGTGTTCCAGCTAACTTGTCTTATTCTCCTTTTTAGTGAGAATATTTATTGGTCAGGTTCCACTGAAACTTAATATCACCCACGGGAAGTATGCAGAGCTCTTCCACATTGAGAGGGAGATCCTGGAGATGGTGAGTGTCCTTGCTGGGACTTCGGAAGTCCCCTTCACTCCTCTTGTGCCTGTCACATTTCCCAGCCCTTCAGATGTAGCCATGTGGCTCTCGGGCAGCTGAGAGCCAGTGCTGGATGGGCTGTTGGCTTCCTGACAGGCTGTGCCATTAATTGCTCCAAAAAGATCCATGGGCTGGGGTTAGGTACATCTCTGTGCAGTTTTTATCCAGATCACTGCATGCACGAGTCCATCCTGTTAGTGGCTCCTGGGCTGGCTGCACTTTATTCCAGCTCTTTGGAGTGGGTGATTTGGAGATGCTGCCAAAGGAGGGGGGTGCTGGGTGGAGTCACTGTGATGCTGCCTGCAGAGCTTGTGCTGGGGAGTAAATACAAACAACTGCACAGATCCAGGGTTAGGGAGGCTCCTTGGAAGATCTGCAGCCTCCAAGGGGCCTGCTTTTAGGTCGGCCTTGCATGGAGCTCTCTCCCTGCTGGCTTCGGGTTCATCCCTGGTCTTGGTGGCCATTACACAGCAGGGCCACAGGCAGATGCTCATGTCAAAATCCCCAGGTCTTTGTTCTTGTTCAAGGCTGTGCAGTGGTGACTTTGTCCATCCCTTACTGGCAACAGGGCAGTGCATCTCTCTTACAGAGCAGATGAAACACTGGGATGCTCAGAGCGCCCTTGGTCTCAGCAGGCATCTCTGGGAAACACAGGGGATGGTGTCAGTGACCCAGGAGGACTGTCCCATGTGACATCCCATGGGGCTGCCTCCCTCCATCACCCCCTGGGGCACTGACTCTGCTCTCTCCTTCCTTGCAGCTCAATGCATCGCTGTCAGCCTTGCCAGGATACCACCACTCCACAGTAAAGGCAAGCAGGTAAGGCTAAGGCTACCAGGGGAACGATGAGAAACTTGAGCATTTGGGATCTTCAGCTTGAGATCCACACTCTGCATTTTCAGTGAGTGCTGGGCTTGATACAATCCAGCCTGGCAGTGGTACAGGGCATGAGGAATGCCTGACCAGCTTGCCTGGCTCACCTGGTACTCTCCTCCTGATCTGAGCAGCTTGGAGATGGGCTGCCCAGGAGGGATTTATGGCTGGTTCCAAAGTGAGCTAGCAGCATCCCTTCCAGCTCCATGTTCTCATCTCCATGTATTGGTTAGTCCTGGCTTTAAGGTCTGTTACAGTGCAGGGCTCTTTCAGTGTGCCTGTAATGCTGTGTCTGTGACAAGCATCTCTTGTGTTAATGACAGTCCTGTGTATAAGGTGCTAATGATGACATCAGACTGACCTGTGATACTCAGGGCTGTTTTGTTTTGTTTTTTGTTAGGGAGGCAAATTTTGTGCGTGTTTCAGTGCAATCCACGTTCTCTTTAGCATCCAACGTGACTTTCTACGATGTTATCAGCAGTGTGAAAAGCTACATTCGAGCTTGCAAATCCCCCACCGAAGCCTGCCAGTTCATCTCCAGCCTGAAATCACTCCACAGAGGTAAATAGCATCTGGAGGGACTGTGGCAGGAGGGGAAAGGGATGTTTTATTTGGCTCCTTTTATAACAGGGGGAGAACGTTTTGCCATTTGGAAAAATCCCTCTGAATCTTTTTATCTTACTTAAATGGGAGTCATCCTAAGAACCTCACAGTACAAAAGGGATGCAGATACTGAGCCTTATCTTTGCCACATGTGTGAGAAATCTGCCTCTCTGTGAAAATATTGCACAGCACAGGATTAGAGGCATTGTGGGGCAGCCTTTCATCTCTGGGATGTGACACCGGGCCCAGCCAGATCAAAAAACCATAAGTCTTAATTCCACACACACGGCCGGGAGCCAGGGAAGTGGTGTGAAAGCCAAGAGACAAAACCCTGCCAGTGAACTCGATTAGAGCTCTGCTCTCCTGCCTGCCCACTTTCAGTGTGGCAGGTTGTAAAATGGTTCACAATTAAGCCCTTTCGATTTCTGTACTGAATCCTCTATCTGCTAGAGGGGAATGTGGATACAGCACAGAAAGATGTGGAGAAGGACACCAGTGTTGTGCATGGCCTTCTCCAGGTGGACCCTGATGCTGTGCCCTCACATCTCCCAGTTCTCACTTCCTGAGGGAGTGATAGAGGAGATGTAGCTGTGAGAGGCACCTCAGGATCCTTGAAAGAGTTTCCTGCAAGGAAACTGCTGCACGTGGAGTCTTGCGACTTTTGGGTTTGAGGCTTTAAGGTTTGGCCTCGAGGAGGATGAAGGGTGGCAACGTTTAGCCCGGGTTTAGTGGGAAACCCCTGGTATCATTTTGGCAAAGCAAACATGCAGGTGAGAAGTTTAGTGGGTGCTTCTATTGCAATGTGCTGTATTTTAAAGCCACACTCTGCCCGTGGATTGCATTAAATTATTTGGGTTAATCTGCTTAGATTATACCTATCCATTACCTCTGATACAATGGTTCTCTAAAGTCAACTTCTAACTTGAAATAAGAAGAATAAGAAACAAATTATATTCTTGTGTAAGTACCAAAAAGAAAAGATGTCAGATAAAAAAAGAAAAGAATTGATCTAGCAAGGAGAGGTTTATAAAAGAAGAGTGCCAAATGAGTGACATATTTTCCAAAAAATCCTATTTCTCACTAATATTTATTCATTCCATTTAGTCTGACCTCCCAGTAAAAAATGTAAATTTGATGTCACAGTTTCCATCATTTATCCACAGTTTTACTGAATGCTCATTGTAATAACTCTGACTTTCTAAATTAAAACACTGCTTCAAAGTAATGTAAATGAAAGTACAAATTTTTTGCTAGAAAAATGAAAAAACCCAGTGCTTAATACTGAAACGGAAAAGAATTGGTTTGGTCTGAGCAGAATGTTTCGCTTGATATAAACTTAAAAATTGATTTGTTGAACTGTGTCAGGGGATGAATGTGTTTGAGCTGGAGCCAAACCAGATTTATCTTTTTCATTTCCCCTTCTGCTTCCGAAGTGAAACATTTATTATTCCCCCCCTCTATTTGCCTGTACAGGTGGTGGTAGATACACAAGAAATGGTGACATAGGGTAGTGTTGACTCTCTCCTAATGGAACAAATATTACTAAAAAGAAAAAAAAAGAGATTAAAGCAGCACATCAGCTGAATGGGATGCCCAGGGAAAGCAAATGTGCATAATGGTGGGTTCAGAGAGAGCCATGCTGATGTTGGCCACCTCTTCCCAATCCGACAGTTGGCAGCTTGTGCAGACAGAAAGACCCCGAATGTGACAAGGAAACCTCAGAATGCACCGACTTTGATGGAGTCGCGCTCTGCCAGTGCAAAAGTGGGTACTTCAAATACAACAAGATGGACCACTCCTGCAGAGGTACTGCTCTTTATGTGGTGTATTTTGTCTGAATTTTCCTTTAAGTTTTTGTTCCAGTGGAAATGAGTGTGTGTATGTAGTGCTGTGCATGCAACCCCCTCAATATTATGAATAAATATTAGCAGCTCAAGTTTCTTTTACTTAGTTAGGGGGCTTTTCAGCAGATGCTGAAGATACAGTCTCTCTCTAGGAATAATATTATCTCTTTCTGGAGCATGCTGTGAGTCACAGTGATTGAGGAGAGGGAGAAGGAGGCCTGGCTGCTTTGGGCTCCAGTTCAGTGGCACAGAGCAGAGATGACGTGTGTCTCTGCCTGTTTTGATTTTGTCTGAACTCTCAGTGAACTTAGGGGGAGTGCTTTAAACTCACCAGCTTATATTAATACATCATCAGTATTTTAAAAATTTGTATCGGAAAATGATTATGATTTTATTTTTCAGCTGGGTTCCAAATAGAAATTTTAAGCTTAAGGATTGAATTGTTTTTTAGCTACTCCTGAGATCAACGAATCTGGTTTTGCTGCGTTTTAAACAAAGTCTTTGCATGCCAGTGTCCAAATGACTTCTGTAGGATCAGGGTGTCCATTCCCTAGTTTGTGGTTGCTGTAAGGCGTCTTAAGAAATGCAGTTTTCTGATGACATATCAATAACAATTGCAGTGGTGGTTATATACTGCTTCTGGCACTGCCTGCTGGGTTGCTCTTGAAATAGGAGGAGATGTTTTGTCAGTTCCAAATCTGAGAGTGAGAAAAATGTGCCTGGAAATAACTCATGTGCTACAGACTCTGGGAGGGACAGCTTGGAGATGGGCATCTCTGCATGCCAGGTCATGGTGCTGCCTCTCCTTCACTCTGTGGCTCCTTTGTGACAAAACCTTTCCCTTTGTGTTTTCCTTCCTCCCCCTCATCTTGTATATTGGAGATAGGATTTCTTTTGGGAAATATTGAGCATCTCCATCAACCCTAGAGAGTCAGAGGGGCTGATGTAGTGAGTGAGGAGCTGAGCTGAAACTTGGAAGGTTTTTACCCAGTTCTTGTTCCATCATGGACAAGTGGGGACCCAGGGAAAGTTACTCTATTTGTCTTGTTCATGTCTCTTGCCAGGCAGTGAAGATAAATACCTGAAAGGCCGTGAGGCACTTGGATGGGATGGTTGCAGAGGGCTGAGAGATCTAAGATCTTGTGTATGTGATTACTCCATACTTATGAAACTTGTTTGTTGTGGAAAATATAAAAACCTTATCTGTAAACAGTGAGGCCTCAATTGCACCTTCATCTCACTGCTGTCAGTAGGAAACACCTTATGGATTGGATTGAGAGGATCTGAGGGACAGGGCTGATGTGGAGTTTAGGCTGCAGTGCAGAGGCATGAGGGCAGCACTGACTGCATGGTGCCACTCTCTGACAGGATACTAGATTTTCATTATCACTTGTGCCCATCTGGGCAAGCCAGGTGGTTGGGATTTTTAAAGGCTTTTCCAAAAGCCAGGCTATGGTCCCCATTTGATATTTAGGGCTATTTTGCTGATAAATATAGCATACAATACACCAGCCTCTTTGAAAATCTCTGCCCTCTTAGTGCCTAAACAGGAACCGAGGTCTCGTGAGCATCCGACCCTCATTGTGGGTTGTGAAAATGGGGTGTAGTAGCTCCAATTATAGTATTTGCAAAGAGGGAAGTGGCTATTGTGCTGCCCTGTCCGGTCTCCCCCGTGGGAAGGCTGGGAGAATTGGCTGCCCTGACCCACAGGGTTTGTTCTGTCCTCCTTCTAGCATCTGTCCTCAGGGACATGCTTGGAAAAGCATGGGCCAGGGAAGGGTTGAGCTCCAACATGTTGGCCATGGTACCTCTTGCTGTGCTGTTCAGCGTCTCTGGGTCGCTGCTGATTTTCAAACTTCTCAGTATCTTCAGGGCTATTTCAGTCACACAGCAACAAACCCGATGTGCCAGCTTTTCAAGGGCATGCTATTTCTACTAGAACAGAGTGTTTCTGGAATGAAGCAAGGAGCAGCAAAGCAGGTTTCCAAAGAGACCCCTGAGTGCCTTTTGGGAAGGCAAAGGCAAAGGAATCCTAGATTGAAGAGCACAATTTGATAGCTTTGCTTGGCCCCTGACACTTAGGCCTTTCCTCTGTTCCCTGCTTGTGTTTGAAATCCTGCCAAGTGAGTGTGACAGTGAGAGCTCTCCTGGGAATGTGTTCAAAGGAGCAGGAAAGATGCCAAAGGAGAAAGCAAAGTGGCAGGAAAAGACACTGTGAGGAGAGGAAAATACATAAGCACCAAGTTTCTAAGTAAGACAGAGAAATGCATATTCAGGATCTTGCTTTTCCTCTTGACTGCTCCTGTATCCTCCTGACCCGAGAGCTGTGTGCCAGCGAGGTCCCAGGGCTGCTCCTGCCCGTGGCACAGCTCCAGCTTTGAAACTGCTCGAGGTGTCTGTGCCCACACACGTTATTGGGCTAGGGCTGGGTTTAGGGTGGGCTCCAGCACCTGCCTTCCCAACATGCAGGCGGTGGGCTGGGGCTGGGATGCACAGGACTGCTGTGCTCATTAGGGAAGGCAACTCCAGTGAGCTGTGAGGTGATGCCTCCCTCCCTCCCACTGTACTTTTCATTGCTGCCTCATGCTGTGGTTCACCCTGGTAGAACATTCACTCCATAATGTTTTCAGTCTGCTTTTGTTAGCAAGTGAAAGGAGCAACCCATCCAGTCTCCTTTTGCTAATGCCTCAGTGAGATGAATGAGCCAGGCAAGGATCCTTTGGGATTTACAATCCTTGCCCTGGCTGTTTGTTGACTGAGGCTCTTAACTCTTTCACAGTTACCTCTGGTCTCTTCCTTTACTTCAAAAAAATCATCTTAGAGAGAGAAAAATATATCCAGTAGAGAAAGCATCACAGTGAGATGCAGCAGGGGGGGCTGTGTAATGAGTTTCACCCTCCTGATCCCCAGCTCTGGCAAAATAAGTGGAGTGAGGGAGGTGGTCAAGGAGTAGTGGGGATATTTAGGGCAGAGAAGGGTGTGCAAGACCAGGTATCGTGGACATCAGCCCCCCCACCATCACTGGTGCCAGTTGCTACAGCAAGTCAGTGTCTACGGGCACGAAGTGATGTGAGTGCAGCACTCTTCTGTGCCCACACATCCTGAGGATGTGAGGCAGGCAGAAGATGGGAAATTTTGTTATCCCTGGGCTTGCAACATCTGTTTCTGGGAACCAGAAATCAAAAGGGTCAAAGAGAACCTGTGAGCATTCAGAAAAAAGCTGCAATAATTAGGGAGACTAAAAGATCTCAGTGGCCTTGGCTTTATTGAAGATAAAGGAGTGATTTGGTGGTGGTGAGGAGAAACCTGATCACATAACCTTTTCCAATCTAATAAGCAAACATCCAAAGTCTGGAATTTGACACTGGGGTAATTCAGACCAGAAAGAAGGTGAATGTTTTTAATGGCTGAGGAAAATTAACTTTGTGAGCATCTGACCCAGGGCTGTGGTTGATTGTCTGTCACTGAAAATATTAAAATCAGTCTTGGGTGTTTCTCTAAAATGTAGTTCCAGTCCAAGTATTTGATTTGAAACTGGAATTAAGTTCAGGGAAATTCTGTGACAGCACAATACTGTTTGACAGGGAAAAAAATCCATGAGCATTTTTGTTTTCATTTAGCAATTCCCTGTGGAATGTGCTACAGGGGACTCCCAGACTCTCAGGTGATGTCTTGCAGACCCCCAGGGCTGGTGCCTGTGCTGGCCCTGGCTCGTCCCTCTGCCCAAAGTGACTCTGTCTGTGTCACTCCTGCCCAGGTCTTTGAGTGACCACCTTCCCTGCCTCTGCAAAAGGCAGATCTGCAAGAGCTCTGGTGGGGCTATTGCTGAGAAAAGCAGTGATCTTATCAGTAATTTGGACCCTATAATTGTGTGTCCGGTTTATCATCCTTTTTGCTGTTCATCAGAAGGGTAGTATAATTTCCTCAGATAATTTAGGATAGCTGTCCATAAGCATGGAAATTATTTTATTTTGAAGTAATGGTTTTAGTTTTTCACCAATATTTTGCACATAGCAGTTTTCTGGATTATTTAGACCTAATAAATTCAATTTCTATTGCATAGTAAAATATGATATCTCAAAATTTGATTTAGCTGCAAATTTGAAAGATCAGAAAAAGAAGGTGACACGAGAAAAAAACCATTAGCATACCACTTTGGGTTACCCTGACTGTGTTTGCGTAACATCTTGTTGCAATACTAACATTTAAAAGTAATTAACAACATGCACCAATGCTAACGTAGCATAGTTTAAATGGGCTTTCAAAATGAAAACTGGAGGCACTTGCAGATTTTTTACACTGCTATTTTGTGTGAAGCAGCACAGGTGTGCAGTGAGTTTTCATTTGGGCAAGAAGCAGCTCTGCTGGGAATTACGTTGCCAGCAGCCCTCTCTGTGCCAGGCTCTGGGCTGGCTCTGCCTGGAAGCCCTGAGATGGCTCCATTAAAGCCAGCGGGAGGTGAATTTAAGCGCACGATGTTTTGCCTAAAGCAGGGGAGATCCAGCATCCCACCAAAGCGCATTGCATCCTGCTGTGCGGTGCGGTGCCGTCGGGTCCCCGGGGCGGTGCAGGTGAGGCTGCCGTGGGAAGCGGGGTGGGAAATCCCTCCCGGCTCCACTACGCGGTGCTCACGGCCCTTCTCTCTCTGGTTTCAGCCTGTGAAGATGGATATAAGCTGGAAAACGAGACCTGTGTGAGGTATGGTGACTGTTCTGCCCTCCTCCTACCCCACCACCCCTGCTCTGGTGACCTGTGGCCACAACTGAGCCGCTGAAACTCCCTGTTGTTCTCTGTTCCCAGCTGCCCCTTTGGCTTGGGTGGATTCAACTGTGGAAACCGTGAGTACCAAATTTCATTTATTTTATTTTCTGCAGTGTCAGAAATGGGACGTTTGAAACAAGTAATTGCAAGTAATTGTGTCTGAAGTGCAGTAGGTATGCACTACTTTTGTCATTGTTTTTTGTTTCTTCATTTTCTGTTGCAAGTCATTTTGTGGACCTTCTTTGACAAAATTGACTTAATGCTATCTCCTAAGGAAAGATCATCTCCTTTCCCTATATACTTCGTCAGGATAGCACATAGAATGGGCACTCTCAAAGCAAGATTTTTGAAGGTGAATCCATGAAATACCATTTGAATTATTCTGATCTATCAGTAAAGGGAATCTGTTCCTTAGGGAAACAAGAACTTGTTTCTATTTCACTTGAAAATTTAAGGCAATATTGCTTACAGAGGGGGGAGAAGGTGGGAAATAAACAGTAAATCCCTTCACATGGGGACTGTGGATATGTTACACTGGGATTTCTGAGTCTCTGTCTCTCCTGTCTGCAGCGTATCAGCTCATCACGGTGGTGATTGCAGCTGCAGGAGGGGGACTGCTGCTGATCATGGGCATAGCACTGATTGTCACCTGCTGCCGGTACGTACCACTGCCAGGGCCAGCTCATCCAGGGTGTCCTCCCAGTGGGTTACACCACACTCAGTGCTCCGTGTGTGAACTCTGAAGGACTAAAACATAGGTGAAAACCTAGGATAGCTAAAGACCAAAACATAGGTGAAAACATCAGCTAAGCAAGTGCTTTCTTTTCGGGCATATCTTTTTTTTTTTTTCCTGCAGCAGCCAAGCTTAACAACTGAATTGGGTGTCTCTTAAAGATACACTTGGGAATCATGTCCTCTAAGGATGGAGAGCCAGAGGAGTCCTTCCGACGCAGAGCTGTAAGGCTCTGAAGCCAGGAAGCAGACTCCAAAAGTGCTGAGTAGAAAGGAGACGTTTAGGCAGCAGGAGAGGTTACTTGCCATTGCTCAAAGTGATGTTTGAGTGTATTTAAGGCTATTTTCAATTACCTTTATGGCCAAGTCCTGCATGTGCTCTCAGTCTGTGTGTCTCTCTCTCTGACACACACACCCACACGCACCCACCCACACACACCCACACCCACACACACACATCCATCCCTAGTTCCCATACCAGCAGGTGGCTCTGGACAAGATGTGCTTGCCAAGGAAGCTGTTTCGTGACTTATGTAATCTGAAAAGGGATGCCTTGCAGTAACACCCTCTCCCCACCATTCCAGTCCCCAAATCTAGGATTTCAAAGCTCTCTGATAAAGTTGGCAACTGGATTTGTCAGTAATATGGACGTGGCAGTGGTTTGGTTGGCACAGTGGTGTGCCCCTGTTACCCCCCATATTTTGAGCCAGGGGATGCCAGCAAACCCCAGCCAGGAGATGAGGTGGCCAGTACAGCTCCAGGCCCCACACTGCAGATCTCCACAGGGATGGACTGATCTTCTCATGAGTCCTGGCCTTTGGCAGCTTATGTGACTTCCTGGGAGATACTCTGCTTTGAACTGAAAGTGTCACCAAAGTCCACTCATTTAACATTATAGTCGTGGAGGGACATTTGGAGTGACTCAGGCCAGCTCCTTGCAGGCCTTCCTTCTTAGCCATTAACATAGTGCCTACAAGTGCTATAATTAATAGCGTGGGGGCTCCTATACCTTTTTTCCCCCTCAATTTCCCTGAGTTTTTCATAGATGAACACACATGTTTTTAAGAGACAAGGGGCATAGCTGGAACAGGAGGGGTTCAAACTGAATATAGGGAAAAATTCTTTCACCAAGAGAACAGTAAGGCATAAGGAATAGGTTGCTCAGGGAGGTTGTCATCTCTGTCTATGGAGATTTCAAATCCCACCAGAAAATGCCCTGAGTTGCATGATCTGATTTCATATCCAACTTGGCTTTGGAGCAGAAGATTGGACTGTAGTCCTTCTGAAGTGATCTTTGTTCCCAGTCAAGATTCATAACATCAAGTAATGATCTCTCCTGAGATCATGTCAGAAGTTTATACAAGATAGCAGGATAAGTTGTAAGTTTTCACTTTCCCTCATTCTTTTATGAACAGGAAGAATAAAAATGACATAAGTAAACTGATTTTCAAGAGTGGGGATTTCCAGATGTCACCTTATGCTGAATACCCGAAGAATCCCCGGGCACAGGAGTGGGGCAGAGAGACCATCGAGATGCAGGAGAATGGAAGCACCAAGAACCTGTTGCAGATGACAGATGTGTATTATTCGGTATCTATCCATAGCCTAACTTATAACCCTTTGTGCCTCATACAGGAAAGAGATATTCCTTTATTTATGGAAGTGCAGATCCCTTTCCTGCAAGATAAAAGGGCAAAGCAAATGTCTTCCTTAGACAGCAAGGCAGCAGGAGTCCTGTGGGCTCTAGCTATTACCCATGGTGAATATCACAGATGTCATTTGGGAGAATGCTTAGGAAATGTCTAGGAATATTTTGGTAAAAATGCCCAAGAAGCCCAATCCTAGAGTAGAGATGGACAGTTAAAGTTTCTGGACAGACTGCTAGGGTTCCCTGTAGGCAGTTTTCTCCTGTTCACCGTCACTGATGAAGTGGAAGGTTGAAACCTCTGTCTGGGTAACTTCGCCCCAAAATAGGAAAATGCTGGTCACTGAGGACCCCTCTTTTCTTCCATTCCTTCCCTCTGCAGGGTACATAAGGAGCATCCCTTCAGCTCTGAGGGAATAAGGAGTGATAGGCTGTGCAGGGCACAGACACAAGCACAAGGCTTTATGTCATGGTTGGTACCATCTGCTAATGTCTGTACCCAGGGCTGTAGTGCTGCTGTGCCATCTGTCACTCATTTTCAGCAACATGTACTAAAGGTGTGTGCGGGTTACTCATCTGAGTGAAGGTTGCAGGATTTCACCCAAATCACACATTCTGGACTCCTTGCTTTCCAGAGCAGAGAACAGAGAGCATTACTATTTTCCTGGCTTGTATTTTAAGTTTTCCAGTAAGCAGATTTACTGGGTTGCACAGCATGGAGGCAAACCAGCTTCCTTCATGCTTCAGCTAAGAATGAGATATTTGAAAATGAAAATGCATTTCCTAATTTTTTTTTAAGACTCTTATTATACTGAATATATTAACTAGAAAGGGAAACTCTTTAGCAAACAGTAGGTGATGAGGGCTTTGAATGGATCTGCTCTGTAACAGATCAGACCAAGTGGCTTCATGTCATTCACTGGGTGCAAGGATTGTACAGTCTTTAGACGTCAGTGTTTCTCCATCAAGTGTTCCCAAGAGATTTATTTAGTTACAAGAAGGGAAAATAAAGGAAGGTCAGATTGTTTTGTATTTGACAAATAATTCAAGGGCCTGGGTTGGGAGAGGAGGTACCTATGGTAAATGGGGAGAGAAGTGTTCCCAGGTAATACTCAAAGCAGGAGACTAACTCTGATGTTCTAGAATTGTTTCCTTTAAGGGTGGCTCTGGGATGATATCCTTTTCATGAGAGTTGTTTCAATACTTGAGCTCAGCAGTCGATTTTTTTTTTTTAATTAAAAATTAACTGTGTACATAGAATGCACTTGGTAGAGCAAGGTAAACTTCAAGTCTGTTCATTGGCCAGATCTAGTAAAAACTAGATTTCACCAAAATCTCTTCGGGCAATACAGCAAAAATCATTCTAGATTATAGAGATCATTAGAGATCATGTTGTTTCTTCCAGCTACTGAACTAACAGCAAGGAAATGTGGTAAGGCTGTGCCTGAAGGAGGATTTGAGTGTGAGAATAAGACCCTTTTTATTTAATTTTTTTTGCTAATACAGCCAACTGGACTGAGAAATCCTGAACTGGAAAGAAATGGACTTTATCCTCCCTACACTGGTTTGCCTGGATCTCGACATTCATGCATCTACCCTGGACAATACAATCCATCCTTCATTAGTGACGAAACCAGAAGAAGAGACTATTTTTAGCAGAGAGTGGGGAAGGAGTGGAAGATTGACACCGTTGTGTGGCCCTTAATCCCCAGGTACAATCTGTCTCCTGGGCAGCTCAGGCCACATCAATCTTACTCTTCCCATTTAATAGGAAGGACTTTGAACTTCATGCTGAGCATTGCTGCCCCGAGGGACGGTCACAGCTGCTGAGCATCAGAGAGGAGGAGGAAGAGGAGGGAATGGATCAAGAAGCACATCAGTGAAAGACCCAGAGGGAAGCTGACACAAGTACTCCATACTCGTTCTTCGCTCTTTGCGCTACACGGCAAGCATGGATCAGTACAGGCAGATGAACTGTGCCCAGCACTCTGCATTGAATACCACTAGGGAGTGTCTTGTTTACAGATCTCGCTCACTGTTGACTGTGCTTGTCTTCCTAGCCAGCCTTCATGCAAAGATTCACTGTGCAACTGCTTTTGGTAGGGCAAGTTTGTCCACTCCCTTTTACACCGCTGCATTGCTGTCTGCTCCGTGCACGCCAGGGAAGCTGGCTTGTCTTCTGGCCCTCCCCTTCTTACTGGTAAAAGTTCTCCAGATGTCTGGGTCCTTGCTGAAGCCCAGTGTCTGGCAATATTGGCTGAATTCATGGGCTGATTGCCTCCAAGGAGAGTGGGAAGGTTAGTCACACCACTGCAATTTTAACTGAAAAAGGCACAGTTGTTCCTGTGTGCTGCTTTGAAAACCTTCTGTGTATAGGGAATGTTGTTGTGTCAACCAATGTTGTTCAGAAGTGATGCCACTACATGCCATCATGGTGCTTCCATGTGGAATCTTTTGGGGTTCTGTTGCCCTGCAAGGATTTAAATGCCTGTAGAAACAGCAATACAATATTAAATAATTAATCACAGGGAAGAAAAAGATGAGCTGTGAATTCAGAATGCTCATTATGAGGAATCTGTGAAGGAGCAATAATGCTGTAGCCTTGGCTGGGCAGAGGAACCAGAATTCTGGGCACTGAAGGTGGAACATCATGTTTTCAAACCTCCACAGTCCACCTTGAGTTCTTTAGGAGCTGTGGAAGCTCTCAGTGCATTGGAAAAGAGGGCTCACTGCAGCCAGTTGCATTTAAGGAAGAGAAAAACATGATGCTTGCAATCCTAGCATAGCAAAGATCACTTATGTTGAAGTGTTTTTCTTTCTTCCATCCTAGTTTCGAGTGATTCAGACCAGGCAAGTTTCCTCACCCAGGTGTGTTCGTTCATGTTAGCAGAAGCTGAAGAATGCAAGTTACTGCATTTCTCACCAAAGATCAGATGGAAACTCATGGACTGTATTCTGACCTAAACTGGGTGTTGAAGGAGATTTACTAATCACAGAACCCTAGAATGGGTTGGGTTGGAAGGGATCTTACAGATCATCTTGTTCCAACCCCTTTGCCATAAGCAGGGACACCTTCCACTAGACCAGGCTGCTCAAAGCCCCATCCAAGCTGGCTTTGAACACTTGCAGGGATTGGGTAACTTCTCTGGGAAATCTGTTTCAGTGCCTCACCACTCTCATAATGAAGAATTTCTTCCTTATAACTAATCTAAATCTACTTTCTTTGCTTTAAAATCATTTCCCTTGTCCTATCCCTACATGCCCTTGTGAAAAGTTCCTCTCCAGCTTTCCTATAGGCCTCTTTTAGTTCCTGGAAAGTGCTCTAAGGTCTCCCTGGAGCCTACTCTTCTCTAGGCTGAACAGCCCCAACTTTCTCAGACTGTCTTCATAGGAGAGGTGCTCCAGCCTCTGATCATCTTTGTGGCCTCCTCTGGACTCGTTTCTCCTTATGGGAATGCTGAACACAGCAGTGCAGGTGGGAACTCAGGAGAGCAGAACAGAGGGAGGCAATCCCCTCCCCACACTGGTTCTGGTGCAGCCCAGGACACAATTGGCTTTCTGGGCTGTGAGAGCACATTGCTGGGTCATGTCGAGCTTCTCGACAACCAACACCCTAAGTCCTTCTCCTCAGGGCTAGTTTCTATTCTCCAAGCNATCTTTGTGGCCTCCTCTGGACTCGTTTCTCCTTATGGGAATGCTGAACACAGCAGTGCAGGTGGGAACTCAGGAGAGCAGAACAGAGGGAGGCAATCCCCTCCCCACACTGGTTCTGGTGCAGCCCAGGACACAATTGGCTTTCTGGGCTGTGAGAGCACATTGCTGGGTCATGTCGAGCTTCTCGACAACCAACACCCTACGTCCTTCTCCTCAGGGCTAGTTTCTATTCTCCAAGCCTGCGTTTGTGCTTGGGATTGCCCCGACTCATGCAGGAAATATAATGAAATATAATGAAGTATATTTACCACTTATCTTTACTGCACTGTTAATTTGAGTTGTCCAACCCTGTTTAGATACAAGGTCCAGATGCAGTTTCTCCTCTTGATTGTGACTGTGCCTTAAATCAAGGTGGCTGCTTGCACAAGGATAACAAACAGCACAATTCCTTAGTCACTAACCCACCCTATCTGCAGTGTGTACATAAGCTGATATTCCCTTCTCCCCCACCATGCTTTAAAAGACACAGTGCCTACAAGTAAGTTCATTAGGTAGCTTGGCTCACTGAAGCACTGAGGATCATGGGGTGCATCCCCAAAGTGCCTAACCCCAAGTAAGGGCAGCAGTTTGGATGCTCATGTGTTGTGTGGCTGCTCACTGGAGGCAAACCTGGGGCGATGAGGAGCCCTCCATCAGGGAGCAGGTGCATCCTACAGATGGTGTGAATTCCCAGCTCCTCTCACAGCTCTTTAAAGGCTGTTGTGTTCCCTATATCAGGAACAGGTACCCAGAGGAAAGGGAGATAGCAACAGGCAATTATTAGCTGTGTTGGCTTAGAGGTTTCTGGTCCCTGCTCACAGTTGCTTCTGCTTTCTCAACATTTCAAGACAGGAAGGGTGCCAGAGATATGCTTGAGAAGACACACTTTGGTGCACCAGCCACAGCACACAAACACAGGGTCTTTTTTATGCCTCATCTCTTGCCTACTACGTAGAAACAGCAGTATGGGCTTGCAGAAAACCAGAGTTTTGTGGATGCCTGGGCCAGTATCCTTTGCACTTACATGAACTTTTGGTGACAATGCATGCAACTTCATGCCTGTCTGATCCATAATCAGCCTTGCAGCTGGTAGTACACAGCTGATCTCAGCCACAGCTGAAGGGAAAGGAATGGATGCTTATGGGAAGTAGAGCTGCTTAAGGGAAAGGAAAGCTCTACCTACAGTATCCAAAATATTATAGCAGGTAAAGCACAAGAATTAGCTGTTCCCTACCACAGTGATCAGAGTTTGCAGTCCATGAATGATGTTCTTCTCCCTTTTGTTAGCAGCTGATCTCTTAATTGCACAGGATTCATTGGCTGATGAGAACTAAGCAATTTGCTGTGCTATGGGATCCTTCAGACAGGAGATTGGCAGGGTTGTTTCTGTGTGCGTGAGTTGCCTCTGTTTTTGAGAGTGTCCAGGACAGAAAGGACTGCCTTTCCCGTGGTATGGAGCAGAGCTGTGTCTTTGTTTCAAAAGAAAAGAAAAAACTGCAATTCATGCTAAATCTAAATCCAAAGCCTATAGACAAGCACTGGACTTTGTCCCTTTATAAGAAAGCAGTTTGTGATAAAGGAGGTGTCCCAGCAATGATGACAATCCTACGATGTAACCATGTGCTAGAATTTCCTCAGATAGGGAAGCATTTAGGCCCGTGCTTATAGGCAAAGATAATGAATTGCTTGGTTAGTTCAAAGACCAAGAGGTGAACCTCTGCGTGTCCAGTACAAAGGACAAAGTATGACACACCAACTCACAATTGCAGGTCAGTCCTTCTGTACAAAGAGTATACGAAGAAAACTTCTGGTCTGTATCTCCCAGCACACTGCAAATTGCAAGGGATTTGAGTGGAATTGAGATAGGACTATTTCTAATTGGGAGCACACAAAAGTTTGCAAGTAATTAATTTTGATATCTTAACGGTCTTCAAATTCTTCTTAAAGTGTATCTGGGGAGAAAGAGTCTCAATAAATCCAGCAAGATTTTCTGAGTGAGGACTGCAAAACTTGGACTTTTCTGAAACAGAGTGTTATTGCACTGAAATTTTCTGCCTGCCATAGAAGGTAAACATTGGGGAATTTTTATGAGAGTTTATCCATTGCAGCCTGACGTTCTATTTAGCTTGGGTGAGAAAGGAGTCACTGAGCCAATGCACAGTCCACAGGAGGAGGAGGAAAAGGGTCTCTTCTGACTTGCCACACCTTCTGTGGGTGTCGTAGGAGGCCCTGCTTGGCAGCCAAGAGAAGGTTTAGGCAGGAGGAGTCAGCACCCAGCTGAGTGCAGGTGCTTTCCCCCACAGTGACCCAGGAAGCTTTTGTGAAGGTGACAGAGGCAGCCTGGCGTGATTCAGCCCCAGGCTCTCCACCAGCCCAGCTGCAACCTGTGCTGCAGTGCTTCTGTCTTCAGCCAGGTGCCCACCCGCTCCCAGCTCTGCCAGCAGAGAAGCAGTGGGTGCAGTGCACTGTCTTGGGTCACAGTTTATGATGGTTATTTTACTGCAAGTGTTCACTGCCTCGCCCCAGCAGCACGGACTCGCCCAGCCACAGCAGGGATGGGGCCTGTTTCAGTGCAGGTTGTCTCTGTGTACAGCTGCCACCAGGATCCTCTCTGTGTCTGCCATAAACAAAGCACCCTCTGGCAGTGCAGTGGGGCTTGTTACTCCTCTTGGGTATAAAAAGGGTCTCTATGTGTCCTCAAAATCGGAGGTATACTTTTGAAAGTATCCACTTTCAAAATCGGATGCTTCTCTGTTCACTACCTAACTCCCTGTAGGATGTTTAAATCCATGCAGCTTTTTTCTCATCTCTCTTTTAGGTTTCTTCTAGCTACCCCAAATTAAAAATTTTGAGCACACTGGATGTTTTTCCCAAGGGGAATCACTCTCCACTATCCAAGAGGATAAGAGGGAACTGGCATGTTTTTGGTATGGAGGATGCAAGTGGTTCAGCCAGATGTGGGGAAGGGAAGAAAAACTACACCAACACTGCTCATAAATCCTGCTACTGCTCCTGGCTTCTGTGGAAAGTGAGGGGAGCAGTCAACAAGGACCCGTGGGCAGTTGTGTGGGTGTATTTTTAATTAAATTTGGGAAAAAAGTGCTAATTCTGTTGCTTAACAGGAAAAGTTGTGGGAGGCATGTGTTTGCTGCTATGGTGCTCTGCCAATTACACTGACAAAACCCCTTACCCACAAAAATACCCCTGACAGTCAGCATGGGAGAGGCAGTTCCAGTGAACTGATCAGCAAAATGCAGATTTGAGGGATTTTTCAAAAGCTTGAACATACCATCTTCCTGTGTCCTGCTGCTTGCCCTGGCCAGTCCTTCCAGCTGCACTGGGAAAATCAGGGTTGTTTTTTCATACTGTTGAAACCTCCCAGCACTGAATTGGGCCACAAGTGGAAAAGGCAGGCCAGGTTGATGCCCTTTTTCCCCAGGTTGAAAGCGTTAGGTTTTATAGCAGCAATGAACCTCATTGCTCTTGTGGCATTTCCCGTTAGAGCCACCGGCACAAGCATGTATGGAGTTACCGCTCGTGAACAGCCTTGTGAAAGTTATCTGCCTCCACACTGAAGGGTAGTAAAAGGCTTTAAAAATAGCAATAAATTGCAGTTAGAGAGAGGTATTTGTCATTGTGAAATCGTTTGTGCCAATACTTGTACAGGTTGTTTGCTGAGACCTGAGTGAGCACAGAATGGGTTTGGACACTGCTGCAGATACGCCCAGTGCTTTCCTGAGACTTGTCTCTGATGCTGGTCAGTGGCCATATCCATTCCAAATCCAGCTGAACTTTTCATTCCCTCATAGTAATCTTTCGCTTTCTTCCTTAAATTAACAAGAACAGATGCATTTTAGTTAAATGCTCTTCCTATGCTGACTAATGTTTTTTCCTCTTTACACACAAAGGATGTAATCCAGCATCCATTACAGCGACTGGGGTAACTCTCCCATGGACTGTAATGACTTTTTTTTTAGGCCTGAATTACTCCACCACCAGGGTCACCTGCATGTAGTACAGACTTTCCCATGGCTCTGTGTGCCTATTTCTGTGATACTGTTCCTGCCTTTCTGTGTTGTATCTATTTTTTTTTTTTTTTTAAAGCATACTTATTACTGTAGCAGGACCTGTATTATGTGAGAATGAACAAAACAGCTTCAAGGTCTGAAACAGCTTCCTGGGAAGAGAATGAATGTGAATTTTGTGTAGTTGTTTTACTGGTCAGCCAGCCTGTTTCCTATCATGTAAAGTCTAGGGATGTAGAGATGCTTCCTGCAGTCACACATACCAACTGCTCTGCAGATCACTCTTACTTGTCCCTTTAGAAATGAAACAAGATCTCCTAGTTTCAGAAGGGGTGTGTCCTATGTGCTTGTAAGAGTTTGGGACCTTTTCAATGTGAATTTAATTCTTCATTCCCTTGAACCGCTGTAGTTGAAAAGCAGGAGAGAAATCCATGAAGGGGTAAGAAATACCAAAATTAAAAAAAAAAAAATAGAATGCACTTACTTATTTTGCAGATGTGTGGCTTCGGTACTGTGAGGTCATGTGTGGGATGACATCTCTTCTGTGTCTAGTCTATGTTGCATAATATCCTTGTTGAGGGAACACCTAGAGAGGGTACCTGATGCTCCTCCAAAGTGGTACTCAAATGCTGAATTGCTCAGTCTCTATTTCAGTGAAATGCTAGAAGGGATGGGAGTCTTACTTGGGTTAATGACTGCAACAGGCAGCCCCCAGGTCTGCAAAATCCTGTGTGGAAAAGTCCTGTAGAATACAGTGAACACTGAGCACTTCTCTTGAATACGGCTATAGACTTCACTGGACATAAAAAGTCTCCAATAAAATCTGCTAGGATGGGTTTACTTTAAAGAAAAAAAAATGTCAACAGGATAAATACTTACTACCTTCCTTTTTTAAAGGAAATTCTGTTAAACTTAGTCATTTGCTTTAAACCCCATTAAATTCTACAGGACTTTCTCCTAGCGGAAGGTCAAACTTGGTGTGTAAAATCATAATGATTTATTTGAGCAGCTTTCAGAATTGCAGTAGTAAAGCTCACCTTTTGCGACCTCTCTTTCAAAAGGTAAATTTTCAGCATTTGTTTGTGCTTCTTTACAACCTGAGTGTAAACCTGCTTTATGTTTTGACATTGCTCCATTTCCTTCCCTCCGTCTCTGAATGTTTGCTTCCAAGTCTCTGGGGTTCTGAGGATGTTTTCCAAACCAGTATTATTTAAAGTTGTATCATATTTTCAGCCTCCACTAATTATACAGTACTGTAGTAGCAAAATATAATTTTTAAGGATTGGATTATTTTTATACCTGCATCCAATATTATTAAATCTGGCGTTCTAGTCAGTATTATAAAAAGATACAATAAAACAATGAATATTACTATGTCCCTGCTTTTTTATTATCTTTAGTTTTGCCTGTAAAGAGAAACATATGCAATTTTTAGGTGGTTTTAATTCTTATTATAAATCTAATCCAGAAAATAAGAAATGTCATAGTTCTTTTGTTCTTCTGATGGTGCTTCCTGATCAAATAATTAAATTGAAAAGCGAAGAAGAAATGGGTATGTTCTGTCAGTTGTGCTATATGAAATTCTGCTCAGCTGAAATACAAGTTTTGTTCTGATACATTTATCTTGATGGTACCAAGCAATTCAACGTAATTTTAATTTTTCCTCAGTTTAATTTTTGCTGAAGCTGGTGAAGTTGTTTGTTTGTGTGTGTGAGTGCATGTTGGAGGGGAGGAAAACCTCAGGTGAGGCCAGTGCAGCAGGGCTCTTTGCAAGGGCAAAGGACTGGACCTGACCACAGTGAGATCAGTCCTGTCCCAGTGACAGCCACCAGGGACAGTGAAGAATACACAGCTGAGTGCTCCTCAAAGGAAGAAGGGGTCACCTTGAATCCAGATGAACACCAAGTTCAACTCAGCCTGCTGAGAAGAGGCATGATGTTGGAAGAGCATCTGGAGCAATGGAAGGTAGGTTTATTTGGGACAATTTTTTCCTACATTGCTCCAGAGCAGTACAACTGTGACAGCAATCAGGACTAAGGTGGGATTCTGTTCTATCAAAAGTTAGGTGGCCAGTTTGAACACACCATCTGGCTCCCCCAGTAGCTGTGAAAAGAGACAAGCATCCACAGAGAGCAAGTCACCCCAGGGTAAGAGATCACTCACCACGACTATTTCAGGTTATTCTGCTTTCTGTGTGATGTTGGTATCTTTTAAGAAACTGACAGTGTAAAAGGATGGGTCACAACTTTTAGCTAATTAAAACAAATATTTCTACTTATACATGTCATATATAGTGGATGAACCACGTTTACATGAAATAGCAAAATGCATAGGAATCTAGTAAGGAATAGGACTGAAAAATGAACAGGAAAGGAGTATTGAGCTGATGCACAGAAAGAGCTGTAAAAGACACTTTTGCCTCCTTTAATGTATATCTTCTGACAGCACGATGGACTCTTGATTACATGCATCTTACATAATGAGGCTACACAGGACTATGAACTTTCTAATAGATAAATAAGGCCCTTTACCTTTGATACTTCTTTTTCCAGCTGTAAACAAGTATCAACAACAGAGCATACTGTTACTAAGCATAGCATATTTTTTATTCCATAATAATTGTTCAGTGTTCTTGATTGTCATATCTGAGTTTTGACACACAACAGTTTGCTTTTACAGCCTCTGGGAAGTTACTGAGTTATTTCTGCAAAGGAAGTTTTCTCTGTAGTTCCTTGCAGGACATCACAACTGCTGTGGCTGTGTGAGTCTGTCTGGACTAACAGTCAACTTTCTATTGTCTAAATGTGCTTAATGACTTAATTAGTAATTGCACCAGAGCTTCTATTTCACTGGTATCAGTTCTCCTATTTTGATAATTCTCTGTGTCTGTTCTCCTAAGCCACCATATCTCTGTAACTAATTCCCCCACAAACCATCAAGCAACGGGCCACATGGAGCCTGTCACCCTCCTTCCTGGAGAGAGCCTGTTGTAACCACCGGTGTGTCACAAAATGTGCAGGGAAGGGCAAGCAGAGATGAAAAGTTCTGGTCTGTGAAGATGTAATGTGTGCTCAGTGCATTATTTCCTGGAGAAACTGGGGCCTTTTGCATTGCAAATGACTCACACTGCCAAAACTGTGATTGTAGTAAACATAAACAACCAGGTAGGAATGGAAGTAAAGTTTAAAAACATGGGTAATACACCAGCTCCTGATGTGCATTCACTGTAGAGAGAAGTTCTAATGTGCAGGACTGCACAATCAACCAGTAGTCTCTAGTTTAGGGCAGCAGAGCTGCACCATTTACACCTGCTGAAGACCTGGCCCTCATTTTCCATAGTGCCCTGAGAAGTTCTTTTGGTCCCACACACTTGCTTCACAGCCAACAGGGAGATTTTAAGACCTGGGTTAATCCAACTGCACCTTGAGGCAGCATTGGAAAATCAGGGTGTATTGTGAAGACTGAAGAGTGTAAGTCTGGGAGATGGACATTGCCAGTGGATGGGTGACATACAGCTCTGCCAAACACCCTCGAACAGCCAGGTTTGTCCTCCTCTGCACACCCATTCCCACCTGAGGCACCTGCTGGGGTCTGGGGCTCACAGCACTGAAATACATTATTCTAACAAGACTGTGGTATTAGTTTTTGGATGTCCCCTGAAGCTGGGAGGGTGGTGGTGGCCTGAGGTGGAGGCTGGACACCGGCCAAGCAGGGAGACACAGGGCAATGGGGACAAACGTGTCCCAGGCACTTCCTTCTCTTATTCTGTCAGCTCCGTGGCAAAGCAGTTGTAAGGAGGGCCCTGGAGGAATTGAATGATCTGGGACGGGCAATGGGAGGATCCCGGGAGCGAGCAGCAGCAGGGCAGGAGCTGAATCCAGCATGGCCTGAAGGCGCAGACAGAGTGAGAGGGGGCTGCCAGAGGGTCACTGTGGGGACTAGGGGTAGTTGTGGGGGAGCAGATTGCACTGGAGGGGCTTTGGGGACACAGGGACAAAGGAAGGCACAGGCGAAACACCCCACACTTCAGGCTCAGCATCCTGAGCAGGTTCGCAGAGAAGCAAGGCTGTTCATTCCCTGTGCCAGCAGAGAGGCACACAACCAGCTTTGCTGTCTGTAAGCCAGCAGTGTTTCCTGGTTCAGTGCAAGTTAAAAGTTTAGGACAACCCTAAGTTCAGGAATGAATTGAGTAATAATTCTGGTCTCTCTCACCCTCCTTCATTCAATGACAGCCACCCTTTCAATATAGGAGATTACCCAAGACTGTGTTTCTTGTTCTTAAAACAGATAATCAAACAAAAGCAGATGAAGGGAGAGGCGTTTACCACACTGAGCTGTTACTTGGCATTCAGAAGTGTGTTCATAACCTGCCTGTGTTGCTGGCAGTGGAGTCTGCCAGAAGAGACCAGCTCCACAGCCATTAGAAGTGGCACTGCAGGGGATACACGGATGGGCTGTTCATCCTTCTTGTCTGTGTCTGATAATTATGGGATAACCTGTGTTTACTTCAGAGAGAGACTTTACTGGCAGTTGTGGCAGGATACAGAGTCACTCAGACCTTCAAAATGAGAGAAATTACATCTTTGCCTGAAAAGGAGGAACTGGAAATCACTGTGGCCCAGCTGATCTCAAGCAGTGCATTTTACTGGAGCACAAAGCAGACGGCTAGAGAGCTCGGACAGGGGAGGCAGCTAAAAATAACAGACTTTGGGATAACCACAACCTGCCTACAGATACCTTTTCTTCCCATCTTGGTCTCTCACTGGCCAGTTTCAGACGCTTCCTCGAATGCAATGTTAAAAAATCTCAGTCTCCAACCTATTTTCCCTGCATCACAGTGGCGTTACCTGCTTCACAGCCTTCTGGGCTTTTTGTCATTTCTAGATCTCCTGCAGGCTTCGTGCTCCAGCCTGACCATCCCTGGTTACAAATGTCTCCCCAGCAGGAATAGGCTTCCTCTCAAGAACGGAAGGCTGCCACTTGGATAAAGACAAACACCTGCTGGCTGTCCTGCCTGCTCCTCCTTCTCTTGGCCCACTGCTTTAGTGAGCCCACAACACACATAAGAGGGCAGCGAACAAAACAGCCATGGTCACTGCCAGAAGGGCCAACGTCAGTCCTGTTTCTTTGATGTCAAAGGGGCAGGTGTTTTCTGGGTTTTTTTACCCTGTTAAGCAGTAAGAAGTGCTTTGGCTTAAGATTTTGCTTATATGAAAAAATAATTGGAATTTGAGGAATGAAGGTTGCCTGTACTGGTAATTTATTGTAAGGGAAGTGAGCATGTGGGTCCCAGGTACTCTTTTCCAAGTGCATAATTAGCATGCCTTGGGATGGGGTCACCTCTTCCACTTTAAGAACAGATTATACTGCACCCTTCGTTTAATTTGCACGGAAGGTGTTGGTATGGAAAGCTGGCAGAAGATAGCTGATGCACTGTCAGTTCCCATGTCAGCTTATTTAGCAGTAACTTCCTTGTGTCAACATATCTCAAGTATTTATGACTTAAAGGAAGAACGCTGCAGGTCCAGAAATCTCCTCCCAGCCCGAGGAGGAAGGAAAACACTGCTTGAATTTATCATTTGCCACTTGCCACCATGACGTCAGCTCAGGGCTGAGCACTTTACCTGTGGCTGGGACCTTAAATGAGCTGACGCCAGAAGAGAAAGGCACTTTCTCTTAGGCTTAGCAGCAAGTGGCAGCAGCAACAGAAGTGGCAATGAGGCGCTCTCTGTTCGTCATTGTGTGGCTCAGCCTGGTGTTGAGCCTTTTGAAAGGTAAGAAACACTATCTTCTGTTTTGTGATTTATCAAGGCAGCTATTGTGTGGCAGTGAATGGATTTTCTAGTACTTTCAGCAGCTGTTGAGAAGTCAGTTGTGATACACAATTCAGCATGTCTAGATTTTGATTAATTAATGATGAAAGATGTCACTGCAAGCCAACGGCTTTCCTTGTTCACAGAACAATGGAAAATCACTGGTGCTTATGATTAACCTAATTCAGCCTATTCCAAGAGCAGTTTTCAGGATTTTCATATTAAACCCAGGTAATTCAAGCTCTGTTACAGGCATAACAAAAGGCACAACTGTTCCACCCCAGTACCGTTTTGTCCAGAGGCTCCTTAACCAACCAGTCTGGAAAGCAGCTCTACCTGAGCTGACTCACAGAGCTTTTGTTCCTTCCTGTTGAAATAAATTAATGAGAACATCACCACCGGCTTTCAAGAGGGTTGTACCATAGTCTATTCAAACTAAAGGTGCCATTCCTTGAGCCACTTAGTACGTTTTCTGACATTGTGCCAAAGTTGGTAGCTGTGGGCCAGAGCCTATGGCCAAACTTGCCTTTCCCTGATACTCAGTGAGAGGTGTGAGGGGGTGAAGACTTTAGCAGCAGTAAAGCATCTATATGAAGAGTTTTGTGGCAACTTGAAGCTGTAAGAGTACAGGAACTCCTAGCTAATACAAAGATAAAATTGCAGATATATCAGCCAAATTAAGACCTGTTAAGCTTGTAACTGGTGACAGACGGTTGTGGGTCTCTGATGACTGCTGTGAATGAAGATACTGTATTTCCAGCTATATCTACAGTATGCTACAGACCGATTTTCAGCTGTCAATCATAAACATAGAAGTCTTCAAGACTGTCGGTTGGTTTTCTGATTGGAGGCTTGTAGGTAACAGCAAGATGTGAAAGATCTTGAGCCAAGAGTTACTGAAAGCAATACCAGTTTTTCACTTGACCAGACTTTGCATCAGGATGGGTCTGCCCAGAAACCTTTTTCATTCTAAGCAAACACTGTAAAAGCTTTGCAGGATGTGTCCATTTGAATAGTACTGGCAAATGCCCTGCCCTGCTCAGCAGCCAGATGTCTCTGCTATTGTACAGCCTCGGTGGTAACATCCATTTCTTTATCACCGTAGTAATGCCCAAGCCCATTAACGCATCCTGCTCTCTTACACACAAGGTTAGGCCGAGGAACACAGAGCCATAAATTAGCCACCTTTGCTCAGGTTGCCTTTGTCAAGCCCATCCACAAGGTTCAATTGCAGCTCACGCACTCTGCTGTCACCACGGATGCTGTTCTTCCCGAGTCCAAAGGGTACTCCTGGACAACTGTTAGCCCGAGCCTCCCAGCTCTAGTTGTTGTAAAAAAAACACTAGCTCTGTAAAAGGTTGTTGTTCCAACATCCATTGCCTGTGGCCAGCAGAGATTCATATTACCATAGTTATAGGAAAAATACACATTTACACTGACTGGGGAACAAATAACACTGTTTATAGAACTAAATGGCCAGTGGAGGCAGGAGACCTGGCAGGGAACTGGCACAATTGCTCATGTTTCCCCCTTACCTAGAGGAGGCTAATGTATTACTTGTCTCTTGCATGTGCCTTTTGTATGTGAGACACATTGACCATCAGAAAAAAAGGGTAGAAGATTTTGCTCACCTTGGATTTTCAAAGCCCTATAAAGCTCTAGAAAAGTGGGGTCTATTTTTCAAATGTCTGCTGAGATGTGCAGAGTGTGATAGTGACACAGATTTTAGCCACAAATACATTAGTCTCTTACCTGCATGCCATTAATGCTTTAGATTAAATTATGATTGCAGCACTGTTACTGGGAGTAAATAAGTTTACTCCTAACTCATAAATAAATTAATAACTATTATAATTAATAATTAACTAATTCAGATTAAAGTTAGATTACATGATCGAAACTGCCCATTTCTCAGAATCACACATATATCAGGAAGGCTGGCTGATTACGTGTTCTTCTTACATCTAGGAAAAACAGAAAAAACAAAAAAAACCCTCAAACCTGGACTCAATCGTTATATCAAGAGCTGAGAATGACACAGGTTAAAAAAAGCAAAACCCAGAAACTTAAAAATAAATAACTAAAATACAATAACAAAGGCTGAAACCAAAGTGTGAGGAAGTATTTTCACCAACAGACTGGTATCAGCCAGCTTTCCGTTTATTCAGAAATAATGATGACAAACAAGAAGGAGAAAGAGAAAATATTGTGAAAACTCTCATAAATGCATAGAAGTAAAGTCCAGGAAAAGAGGATCTGGATGCTGCTGATGATAATGTAGCAGAA
>VWZT01009475.1:56756-71983 GCA_013397055.1 Pachycephala philippinensis | reverse complement strand
CTGTCTCTGTCACTCTCTTTCTGTCCCCCTCACCTCTCTTCTGTTTCTCTCTCTTTCTTCTTCTCTCTCTGTCTCTCATATTTACTATTAAATAAAACCCATGCTACTGACTTTGGCATATGTTCTCATTTGCACCTTAATTCAGGCAGAGGCATTTCTAGTAACTTTAAAAAACAGACTGTAACACAAGCTGATAATCAAACTTTTTGAGACTTATCCGTGGTGGCTTTCTGAGAACACTGAATTATTGTATTAGGAAAAGTTACCAAACATATCTCAGTATTGAAAACACATAAAGCTGCTAATGATAGAGTAATTTTTCAGGTGTATGAACAAGAGTTTAATGAAAATGCTAAATGGGTTAAGGTAATGTTTACTTTAATGTTTTTAAAAATGTAGTATGGCATTTACTAATAAAATGTGGCTTTATCAGAAAATAGCTAACTCTGTTAATCCTCCATTGTAAATGGAGGTTGCACAATGACTTCGCAAAAATCAAAAAAATATATGATTTAGGACCAAGAGTGGAATGATAGTTCTGTTCCAATAATCCTGAAATGCAGAGATTCCTCTTTGATCTGCACCATTAGGTATTTCAAGACAGTCAAAAAGTTGGGCTGAAAGTGACTGTAATTTCTTCCAGTTCTTGTATCCGTTTCCATATACCTAGAAGCAAGCATTGCCAGGTGTGCCCTTTTCTTCAGGTAAGCCTAGACCTTCAGCTCCTCGATGGTAAAGATTGTGGGAAATTTGAAATATTTTCTTCCCTCTCATAAGCTATAAGATCTACCAAGAAACTTCTAGATTTTGTTTATTTCTAATGTGCTTTTTTCATGAATGTGATACTGGCCACAAAATGCAATCAACTAAGAAGTAACTCTTTTATTATTATTTTTAACCTGATTTTCCCTATTTAATTTAATTGCCTATCTATTCCTCTGACACGGGAAAAGAGAAAATAAAATAGGCTAAAATCCTGACTCAACACTTAAAATCTAGCTTCTGCAAATTTTCATTCCAAATGAGCAAATTTTCATTCTGATTTATTTAAACGAAGATTCACAACACCCAGAGTATCTAAACAAAACAAATCAAAAAACCACCAAACAAACAAAACCCCAAATGCTCTAATGCTATGAGACTGAGGAAAACAAAATTAACACAGTGTTAAATATATGTGGCCAGAACTGATGTAATCTGGAAAGGGCATGCCATTGCAGTCAACCTTCCTCTTCTCATGTCTACCAGTGACAAGGAGAGCTTTCCAAGGGAGGAATCTCCTGCTCAGTTTTGAGGAAAGTCACTTACTTTAGTGTTTTTCCCTCCTAAATGGTGCCTGGCTCTACTGGAGGACAGATGTAATTTTGTTTTCTTCAGGGCTCGGAAGTTAGAGTCTCCCATCTTTTCCTCCTAAATCTATTTGCAAGCTGGGTAATAGCATGACTACAGTGAACATTTTACAAAAAAATATGCAGATATGGCATTTCAGGTGCTTTCAGAGTGTGTGTTATTTTATTCTGGCCAAAATCTCTCGCTGAATTGCTGAGCATAATAAACTGCTTTATAAAAAAAAATTTCGGTTAAATAACACAGAGTGAGATGAAGCTTATGAAAGCGTTTGGAAGAGGATTAGAATGACATGAAAAGGTTTGAGGCAGATCAGTTCTGACATTTTCTAGACAGGACTTGTTGTGTAATGAAGTGCTCTTGGAATGTGCACAACTCAATAAGCATTTCTAATCAATAAATAAAATAAATACAGGGATTAGAAATATGTATTGGAGTGGTCCAATGTCCTCAATTCTACATACCTACATTGTATCTTGATTTTAAGCATAACTTGGTATATTTAGAGCAATGAGCAGGATGAAAACTTTTTATAGCTACACATTTCACAGTGTGTTTCTTCTAAATTTGCTGGTATTTTTCTGACATTTATTACATCTTATGTTTTACATATTCTGCCTATATATGGACAAGAGCATTAAATGCCTCACTTTAGTATTTTGCCAGGTACCCAGATTCAATCAAATTTAAACAAAGAAGTTCATACTAGATAAAAGTCCAGAAGAAGAAGATTTTAGTTTTGTCAAACCAAAGACCACTCACTCTTCTTCTACACAACTCTCAAAAGTGTGAAGATCTTTCAAATATTGTAGATATGATGACTGTGTGAGCTTCACTGGTTGAGCACAACTCCCTGAAGGCTCTCTTAAAAATTTCTTGGGAACATGTATTGCACTACAAAAGTGTATTATCCAAAGAGCTAAGATGGAAGAGGCAGGAGTTACCCTACACAAAGGAAAAATTTTTTGAAAGAGACGTTTACATTGGAAGGCTTATGATACGTCAGATGTCCTCAATTTCATTCTTACACCTAGAGAAAATTAAGAAAATGATTACAAAAAAATGAATGGGACTCCAAGACTGCACCAGTAAAGCAAACGGTAAAAAGGAAGAATTGTCTAATGTTTAGTCTCTGTCACAGAACAAATAATTACACTGAAATACCCAGCCAAGATCAGAACAGAGGTGAAGTTAAGAAACCAAGGATTGCTGTTTCTACCTGCATTGTGCTGAGATGTTCTCAGACATCTGAAAACATCTCTCACCACTGAGCAGAATCCCAAAGAGCACACACAGTTTTAGACAGTAATTTCCTCATGTGGAATGATTTTCTGATTTCATTACTCAAGAAAGATTAAAATCCCTTTTTTTTTTTTCTATTCAATTAATATTCATTGTGGGAAATTATTTATTTAGAAATTTATTCAGAAATGACAGACTTAATGACATATCTGTTTTAGGGCTGCTCTAATGAACCTGAGATTCTTTAGAAATCACCATGAGGCAGCTGCAAAAGGGTGAGTTAAATTAGATTAAGGACAGTGAACGTCCAGCCTAAGTGTCTCACACTGCCCATCTTTTGTAGTTGTGACCATTGGTATACTATGCAGAATTGCTTAAGGGAATGTAACAAAAATGTAGAAGTGTGAAAAGAAACCCAATCAGTATTCTTAAGCACGTTGTGTCATACACATGAAAATGGGTTGAAGGTCACATAACAATCTGCCTTTTGGAACTTCCTAACTCTACCTTACCAACCTTTACTCACAGCTCTGCACAGGTTTTAATGTCATGTGTTTAGACAGATAGATAGATAGATAGATAGATAGATAGATAGATAGATAGATAGATAGCTACACAAACATAAGCATGTGTAAATCTGCTTGCTGAAGCAATATGCAACAGCATCAGAACTCTTGTGGTTCATATAGGTATGGACAGAGACTATCACTATGAGAAAATCAGAGATAGTTTGATACTCAGCTGAGGAATCAGCTCACATGTGGTGCACAGTGGTTAGGTGACCCAGTTCATACGGCTGTTGAGCTGCCTCTCATTGACCAATGTTCTTCCTGAGAAATAATTTGGAAATATTTTAGAGTGTTTATATAATGTTTCTGGGAACATATTTCCTAATGTCTCTCTGTAAAATTAACGCACTTGCCTGAGAGTACAGCTTTATAGTCCTTAAGTTACAGAAGAAAAGAAGCATGAGTAATAAATGTCAAAACTATTTGCAAGTGGCCTAAATCAGCATTTCTTCACAAATACTGGTGGTACTTCAAACTCCTTTGTTTCCTAGTAAGCTGCAGGCACAGACAGTTAAAGACAGATCCTCTTCAAGAAACGCATTATGGACATGGCAGCTTTCCACAGGGGTTGACTGCACACAAACTGCATGGTAACCTATTTGCCTATTCCAAAAATCACTTTGTTACTGGTGCCCACTCTCTACTGTCCAAGAAATAGCTGTGTTCCATGTTTTAAGTACTTCCAAAACCCGCAATTACATTGTTTAAAATGGTGAAATTACTATTTCATGTTCTTAAGGGCCATCTTAAAACTAGCCAGCTCTACTGAAGCATTTCAATTACCACTGCTTACCACAATTTGCAATAATCACAGTTTGTTTGTTTAATGAGACAAATCAAACAAATTGCAGACACCACTGAAAGAACAATCCAGCAAAAAATACAGTTTCTGCAATAATTCTTTTTAAGCTAGGGGAAAGAAAGTGGTGGGGAGGAAATTAGTTTAGGTAACTTATTCTAGAGCATTTTCAGAACAGCTGACATAAAAGAGCCCTGATCTTCTGTCTTCCTGGTATAAACAGGAGTAACCCCACCACAGATGGTTACACAGACATAAAACAAATGTACATGAAAATAGAAGAGTCACTGTTTTCAAATTAGGAGACCATTAATCAACTCTGCTACAGGATGTGTTGTGCAGCTCTACTGACGCTGCAATATAAGAGCCTAACCTCAGTGTCAGTCACAAAAAAGTTAGTAATGATTTTTCAGAGACTGTTTTTTCAGCAAAGTAGTTCTCTGTGACCAAATTAAATGAGATACTTCGGCGCTTAGGTAGGATGGAACTGTTGGAAATCCTTAACCACTGTAAAATTTCACCCATTTTGAGGCCATGCTGAGTGAGTGCTGGGGCATGAGCAGGCTACATATGAATGCTTCCATCTCTCATGGTAAAAATTACATGGAGGACCCAAGACATTTGTTCAGTATAGGACAGAAAATGCTTCTTTGTGCTTAATTAGAAAACGGTAAACCAGACTCAGGTTTTCCAAAAATTACTTCAGGCATCAGCACATTACTTCAGCTTGAGAGCAATGGGACTTCAGGAAAGTGGAAACCGTAGGGAAAAATCCAAAATGGAAGTGCACAAGCCAAGAGGTCTGAAAGCTCAGGTGATTTACATCGGTGCTTTATATGAAGCAAGTGGACAATATGACTTCCAGTAGAAAGTCAGCCCTTACTAGTAGAGGTATTCCATGCTGCACTTTATGGCTGGAGAACCTGGATGTCTACCCTACCCCATCACTTAGATGAGGCCAGACAGCCAGACTAAATTTTATCCTACCTGCTCCACTTGACTAGACTTCAAGAGCTTTATTACATGATGCAAAATGATATACTTCATTAAGACCACCACATCTTCTTGCGGGAATTTTAGAAATAATTTGTGGCCGATCAGAATACTTGGTGCAGAAAAATTGATTAAACACAATATGGCACTAGCACAACTTTTCTTTTTAATCTGCAAAATATCCATGTGACAGCAGAACACTTTTGCCTTTGGGTAAGCATTTGAGTCTCTGCCAGAAATGGCTCTGGAGAACAGCAACCCAAATTTTAAATTCTTTATCCCTATCTGTTGAATTGTTTGTGTGCAGTTTTCAGTGATCCTAATGAAAAACTAGGCTGAGGTGGAAATAAGGAAAAAAAAGAGAAAAAATGTTGGTATTGTTGTGTAGCTGGTTTTGATTGGAGTTGACAGCCATTTAAAATGAGATGCATCTTCCAGAAGAAAAGACAGTTTTACTCAGGGAAGATACATGTGATACATGAATAAGACCTTTGATTAATGATGGGCAAATCTACTGAAAAATATAAGTTCTTATTACATGCATTTTCAAACCTTTGAAGATCTCCCTCAATTTCCTTCCTCCTCTCAGAGGCAGTATGAGGATTTTCAGGTTGAGTTTTTTTTCTGCTCTTCATACACCATAGCATCCCTGATTTACAGCTGATTATGCCAGAGTGCATAGAACAATCAAAAGTCTATTGAGATGATTCAAGAGCCACAAAAAATTTCCCCACATGTACCAACTGGGAAGGGAGCCTTTCTAGACTATTTCCCAACCTCCTGCTCTGAGGGCTTCTTGGAACCTGGACCATCATCTGTGCTCTTCCTGCTACATTAAAAACAACCCAAACCTTTGAAAATATTTCTGTCTTAAAAAGCAGTATGTCAGGGAATCCCTGAATTCTTAGACAAATGACCCAATTTGTTTTGCTGGATTCTAAACATTTTGGATGATTAGTCTCTTTCCCACAGTGATTTCACCAGTTATATGTAGAATTTTTAAATTAATTTAAAGCACTGTTTATATGCTTTACACTACATGTATAAAACAAAGGATCAGGCTTGTCTCTGGTGTGAGTGGTGTCAATCCTGGTCTCCAACAGTGGAGGAGACCTCATTTGGCCTGCAGTCCGGGAAACCTCTAGCACACACTGACTACACTGGCACCTAAGTGGAAGCTGTATAGCTGCACCAGCACAGTGCTGAGCCTGAGCAAATACATCCTGCCTTTTCAGCAAGGCTTATTAGCATGGGCTGCATGCCTGCTAGCTGCAGCTACATGACTCCCGCTTTGAGGCCAATTTGCATCTAGCTGGCTCAGAGCACAGGAAGAACAAACTTGAGCCTGCTTGCAAAATACCTTGTAAATGTTCTATCTGTCAATTCAGCAGCAGAGAAGCAGATCATCAGAGTAGCCCCCTCGAAATCTGCAGGAGGTCTGATCCTAAGAACATACATAATAAATTTTAAAAAACTTAAAAAAGGCAAAATGCTAGTATCCTGGGGAAATTTTTCTTTCGGTAGATGCTACAGAGTTATTAACAATTCCATTATCTGATTTCTTCCCTAGTCGCCTTCCATTTCCTTCTTCCATATTTGTGAGTATAAATTGCACTCCTACTAAATGCCAAGTTGCTGTAAGTTGAACAGCTCTGACACTTACACCCACATACACCTGTTTCCTGACCAACAAATATATGATGTGTAACTTACACCATTGCCAATTTATGATTGAATTCAGCAGTGTTTTTATTCATTTATTAAATTTTTTAAGTACTCTAGGGTCAATATATGCACATGCTCTCTCTGCCTCTGGTCTCACTCCATTTAAGCATCCTGCACTGAGATATTAAATGGCTGGATTTGCAGAATCCCTGGGTATGACACGACACATGCTGCTGCTGCAGTTTAACAATGGGAGATGCAGCATTCATGCTTCAATGCATACAGCAAAAGACTGGAGAATAATGCCGTTTTTTCATACATCTGTTTACAAGTGGACACCTAGTCTGGCCAATTCAGACATGTTCAAACAAAAGTTAGCAGGATTAAAAGAGTGGGAATGAGTTTTTGCAACAATGTAGAGGAGTGAGTATGAGAAAATGCAGCCCAAGGAACATCTACTGGATTTGGCCTGAAACAGGGTAGAGTATGGGGCAAAACTTGTTAAAAATAGTTGTAGTGGAAAGATGGGAAAAGACTTGGACTTCAGAAAAGTGTTTGACACTGTCTGCCACAGCATACTCCTGGAAAAGCTGTCAGCCCACAGCTTGGATGGGCGCACTCTTCGCTGGGTTAAGAACTGGCTGGATTGGCCAGGCTCAGAGAGTGGTGGGGAACGATGCTGCATCCACTGGGCAGCCAGTCACTAGCGGTGTCCCCTAGTGTTGGGCCCAGTCCTGTTTAATATCTTTATTGATGATCTGGATGAGGGGATTGAGTCCATCATCAGCAATTTGCAGATGGCACTGATCTGGGAGCATGTGTTGATCTGCTGGAGGGTAGGAGAGCTCTGCAGAGGGACTTGCACAGGCTTGATAGATGGGTTTAGTCCAACAACATGAGGTTTAACACGTCCACGTGCTGAGTCCTGCACTTTGGCCACAACAACCAGTGCTACAAGCTGGGGACAGAGTGACTGGATAGTGGCCAGGCAGAAAGGGNCTATGAAGAACAGCTGAGGGAGTTGGGATTGTCTAGGCTGGAACAAGGGAGGCTCAGGGGAGACCTTATCACTCTCTACAACTGCCTGAAAGGAAGGTGTATCCAGGTGGGGGTTGATCTCTTCTCCCAGGCAACCATTGACAGAATGAGAGGACACAGTCTTAAGCTGCGCCAGGGGAAGTTTAGGCTAGAAATTAGGAAAAAATTCTTCACTGAAAGAGTGATTGGGCACTGGAGTCATCTGCCCAGGGAGGTGTTTAAAAACATACTGGATGTGGCACTCAGTGCCATGGTTTAGTTGACAAGGTGGTGTTAGGTTGCAGGTTGGACTTGATGATCTCAAAGGTCTTTTCCAACCTAGTTAATTCTGTGATTCTGTGATTCTGTGACGAATCTTAAAATGTCTAATCCAAATCTTAAAATGTAAAATCAAACAAAGTTGTTTATTTTTTGTCGTGTATAAATAGAAAACAACCTTACTGTTTTCTTTCATTCTTCTGTGTGTTAGCATGCTTACGATTTTCCATTCATATGAGCATTTTTCTGGAATGTATCAGTGCAATCTATTTAAAACAATTTTCCAATCAAGCTATATCCTAGAGATGGAAGTTAAGTCTATATTTAAAGAAAAGGATTTAATATTCATCAGTGCATAAAATATAGTAGTTCCTGAAATATATTTTAAACTCAATTGATCAACTTCACCATTAATTCCCTGTCAAACAACCATGAAAATGGATATTTAGCTTTAATTCTTTTTCCATAATTCCATGTGAACTTTGTATATAACAATATGTATATATTAATACACAAATGCACATTTATTTGTGGGGGCATAAACCTAATGCAGGTCATCAGCGATGATATTCAGTGATGGCTTCTACTGTTTCATCTGCTGTATTTCTGAAAATCATTAAATTGCTTCTTACATCTCTTCTGAGTTGAGAAGAGTTATCATGGTCAATGATGTGATTGAGGTTCGTCTAATCTGTGAAATGTCATATTTCAGACATGGCGTCTTTCCTGCAGGTGTGTTTATCATATTTCATTCTTAATCCACTCTGAAGTAGGAGGGATGGATTTGCCTAAACCAGCCTCACACCTTAATGATTCTTCACAAAGTTATAACTCTCCTCAATTTGATAACAACCAATCCTGGTCCACTCTTTTCTGGGCTTAAACCTCAAAATTGTGTCTTTAATATTGATGCCAGCTAAAGTTATGCACAAAAGATGTCTTCAGCCCAGAAAGACTTTACAGGTTTTCCTTCATAGTCAGTGATTCTTTTCTGGGGCACTAAGTGCTCAACCACAATCCTCCTTGAGAAACTTTCTCTGTCTTTCCTGACTGGAGACAAATGGGCCTACTTCAAACTAAAGTTATTGTTTGTGAGTAATCCTTTGAAAATGCCAACGCCAATCAGGAAAATGCAAAGGGTACCTTGAGCAGTTATGCTTGCTAGCACTTCCAGGAGGGCAGTATTGAAAATAGAAAGCTGCTTGACTCTATTTCATACAAGAGACTCTGAAGAAAACAGTGACTCAGCTCCTCAGCCCTTGAAAAGAGAATACTGATGGACTAAAATTAAATGCATCAAATAAACAGATTGGATAGGGAAAAAAGTGGTTTTTTTTTTAATAATTCTGTAAAAGTAATAACATGGTTCATAAAAAAGATTTTAGGCCATAGTGACTGAATAAGCCTATGTGATGAACACCTTCTATATGGTTATGATAGAGTTATACACTATTGTCTTACTATATCATGAACTGAGTTGATTAAAAAGAGACATGAATGTGTTGGCATGGCCCTGAGCTAGGAAGATTTGCTTAGGCACAGACTAAATTTTGTCACATGTAAGCACCATGTGAGCTTGTTAGCCCAGCTCTTCACCCGCATGAAAACTGTCACTGAAGATGCACTTTTGAAGTTCAGAGGTTTCCTTGCTCTTCCTGCACCTGGTCAATAAGGTAGTGGAAGGTGATGGGAATAAAAGCAATAGCAGTGGAAGTGATTCACAGATCTATGAATGTCATGAACTATATTTATGACCAGTTCCTTGGGCTGAGATTGTCTGCTTGTACTTCATGTTAAGTACATTGAAACTTTTCTTGACTAGGATGTAGGATGAAGGCAACAAAGAGGATGAAGAAAACAGTGCATAAGCAGACGTGGAAGAACCCCTTGGTACTATATATTTAGAGGCTGTTTAATAAATTATAAATGACAAAGTTTTTAAAGAGATTACAGATGACCTCTCCTGCTGCTAGTTTTGCTATTACAAATTCACTTGGGTTTGGTTCAACTATACTTGGCATGACAAACTTTACAAGTGTTTCCAATGTGTAAAAACACATGGACCCTTTGGATATCTTTAAGGAAGAGGTTTCCATTGAGGACAGGACTATGCGATTTTTTTGGAGTTTGGTGGTTACAGAATATTAATATTGCCCTGCTCCAGGTCTAACATACTCACCATTACTTCCACACTGGAAATAAATTTAGCCCTGACATTCTACTTTAACCTCTTGTATCCTGTGATCTGATCTATCATAATCCAAGTCCTATCCTATCATGAAAAAAGAGAAAAAGACAGAATTTTTTCAAATTCTTGGCTATTCCTAGTCTCTCTGGCTACGAATTTGTCATCTGTCAGAGATCAGACAACCTTATTAGCAGCACCAAGGTGCCAAGAAATTTTACCAGAGAAGAAATACAGTAAAACTCACTATTTTCAGAATAACAACATTTTCTTCCCTAAATTTTTGTAACCAGTATTTTTATGCAACCTTATCTTACAATTTTCTCTGATATTTCTATTTAGTGGAAGCCTGTTTTCTCCTGTATTGTTTAAACACTCAGACATCTTTCTTTTTTTAACATTTTGGTATAGTGCATTTGTTCACTTCCCTCAGTTACTCCAATACTATGATTTTCAGTAAGCTTTTCACTTTGACTCACTTAGAAAAACAGATCCAAAGAGTTTGTTTCCAAAGCAAATTTTGATTCAGAGTCCTTTCCATGTAGGAGCAGACAAAACCCAAAACACAGTCCTGCTGTTGTGGAATAGAATTTCAGAGAACACAGAATGGATCAGAGAGACAAATCTTCCCCGCAGCTGGAAAATATGGCTCATGATTGCAACCTGCCTTCAGTCTCAGATGCTACAGAATTTACAGAGTTAATGCCGTGCTGTAATGAGGTGGGAAGAAACAACAGCTAAAACCCACACATAATAGATTTTAAAAAAAGGAGGAAAAAGATTTCTGAGATGGTATCAAAACAAATTATATTCATCACACCTATGCAAAAATCAGTAGACATTTTTGTTATTAGGCTATAACACACAATATTGTTGTGCAAATTTGGGCTCTTTATTTATGTATTCATTTGGAACAACAAGAGGAGAATGACTAAGAATTATTCAGGGAAAAGTGGTGTTGCTGTTTGTCCTGTAGAACAGGAAGAAGACAATAATATTCTCTGAACTAATATGCAGTGTTAAATCAGAGCATATCAGACCATCTTCTAGAATTTAATTCTTAGTAAAATAATTACATCATCATTTTTCCCAAACAGGTAGCCTAGACAGAAGTTGATTAGACTGCTCTCTAGTCAGACAATGAATCAGTGGCACAGCAGGAATATAGCTCTGTAGTCTTGAGATCCATGTACATACTCCCGTAATTGGATCAAACTCCAGGAAAAACACCCAGAAAATGAAACAGAAATAAGTTAGGTCTTAACTCCTTGCATGTATGTCAGCTGTATAAATTTCAAGTGCACGACTTAAAATTAACCTTTCAATTATGTTGTTAGTTGAAGCATTTTTATTTTTCTTTTATGCTCTCTGAATGTCTCTGCTTTGCTCACAGCACACTAGTCAAACACCTCTTTAGACAAAACAAAATGAGAACTATCCTATGAACCATTTAAGACAGCCAAAATATGGAGTGAATAGAAAGCATTCCAAGATCCATTTGTACTAGGCCCTTCCTTTTTTTTTCCCCATCTGGAATCATGTGTTACCCAGGCAGCCTTGCAGCAGTTCTAGTTCACTTACTCTGCACCTCAAAATTGTTGTTTGGGCTCCCCTCTCACCCAGCACATCCCTGCAATCCACAGATATTTCTGAGACCTTACATGAAGGATATCCACCTGAATTCAAGAAAAAAAACAAACAAACCACAAAATAGGTCTTCCTTGGGGTACCATTTCCATTTTTGTTCTTTCTTTTTTTCCTTTTTTTCCATTCTTTTTTCCAACAAGAAAATTCTATTGCCAACAAAAACATTTCCCTCACTTCCACAGCTGCCACACAACCTGGCAGTCCTCTCATTCTCATATTTCATGTTAAGATTCTTTTGAATCTGAAGTGATGGAAAAGCACCTTTACACCAGAGCTTTGACACTCCATGAAATTGAATCCCAGCAGCAGGACATTCATTCACTGCGTAAAACCGGCTTTTATGGGGTGTGCTGCTGAATCCTCTGCTTTTAAATGACCTTACAGATCACTATGCTTTCACCAGCTCTGGAAGGGCTATTCAAAAACATGTTATTCTGAAGGAAAAATTACGTTTTGAAAAGCAGTGTCTTCCATCTCCCCTTCTCCCCCCCCTTCCCCTCCACCTTCTTCAGCTCTATAAAGAAAATGTTTTGCTTTTAGAAACAGAGAGGAAGCTGTAGAAAACCCCCACACTTTTGCTACCACTCTGTCTAGACTTAGACCAAATTGAATATAATAGATAATCATTTAAGAGTTGACACAGATTTAGCAATCTGGTAGCCGGAGAAGTGTGTGTGTTTGCACTATCACTTAGGACAAGCCTTGTAAATTTTGCTGACTGCCTACAACCAATTCTTTGTTTAAGGATGATAAAGCACAAACTCAATACATACCTGAACAAGTATAGGGCAATAAAAGCAGAAGGAAAGTAATTGATCCTCATTCAGGAGGCACTTCACCAATTACAAGTTCTTTGCCTCCGGGAAAGGCAGTTTGGTGACCTACCCCTTGACCTAATTGCATGGATCCTTAAAAGAGGTGGGGGCTGTTATTAAAAAACAAAGCCAAGGGCCAAATCTTCAAAGGCAAGTAGCACAGTGGTGATCACTGAAGCACCTTTCTGCATGGATCTAGCCACTTTGTGGAGATGGTAATCTCCAAATTAAAAGCCCAGAATGAAAGCTCCTGTTTTGGTCTTGTTTGTCTGTTTATTTTTGATTTTGTTTTGGGTTTTTTTTGTTTGGTTGGTTGGTTTGGGTTTGGTGTTTTTGTAAGTTTTTTGGGTTTTTTTCTGTTTATAGTGACAGCAAAAGCAGAAGGTCATAATGTGTTTGTTAGGCAGTGGATTTAGGATGTGGACAATCTCATTTCAGTTTCATGCACTGTCTAAACCACATTTTCTCTTCCAATGCCACCAAATCCTCCCTTGCCACCATGTTTTCATAAACATTGGGAGACTGACTAAGAAGTTAGAGGCACTCTTTTATCCTGATTGTTAATAATGTGGAGTTCAGGCTAAGAGAGAAAATTTGAGAATACATAAACACAAGACTTGTTAGAAAAGAGAGACACAGAAAACATGAACAGCAAGCTCCTTGCCTCTTTCTTCTCCACTATGCCTGAACATGCAGGGAAGTTCACTTGTTCTAAAGGGACAAACAAAAAACCGGGAGGAGCTGTTGGTTCCCTTGAACGCTAGGAGGCACTGCAGAGAGACCTCAACAGATTAGAGGACTGGACAATCACCAACCATATGAAGTTCAACAAGGGAAAGTGCCAGGTTCTGCGCCTGGGATGGGGCAACCCTGGATGTATGGACAGACTGGGGAATGAGATGCTGGAAACCAGTGCCATGGAAAGGGACCTGGAGGTCCTGGTCACTGCAAGTTGAATATGAGTCAGCAGTGCCATGGCAGCCAGGAGGGCCAGCTGTGTCCTGGGTTGCATCAGGCCCAGCATCACCAGCCGGGCAAGGGAGGGGATTGTCCCTCCTTGTTCTGAGCTGGGGCGGCCTCACCTTGAGTACTGGGGCAATTTTGGGCACCACCGTATAAAAAAGACATTAAGGTATTAGAGAGTGTCCATGAGGATGATGAAGGGCCTTGCGGGGGAAGCCACATGAGGAGCAGCTGAGGTCACTTGGTCCTTTTAGCCTGGAGAGGGGGGAGACATCATCGGTCTTCAACTTCCTCATGAGGTGAAGACGAGGGGCAGACACTGATCTCTTCTCTGTGGTGCCCAGTGACAGGACTTGAATAAATGGTCTGAAGTTGTGTCAGGGGACGTTTCAGCTGGATATCAGGGTAAGGTTTTTCACCCAAAGGGTATCTGGGCACTGGAAGAGGTTCCACAGGGAAGTGGTCACAGCACCAACCCCGAAAGAGTTCAAGAAGCGTTTGGACAATGCTTTTGGGCACATGCAATTCTTGGGGACGGTGCTGTGCAGAACAAAGAGTTGGACTCAATGACCCTTTTGGGTCTATTCCAACTGAGCTTACTATGTGGTTCTGTGTGTGACTGTAGATGCTTCAAAACCTGCTAAGTAGGATCTCCTACTATTTTGAATTTGGAAGAAAATTGGAAAATTGACTACTATGTTCATCTCTGGGGTCCCCAATATAAGGAGGACATAGACTTGAAGGCTGGAGCACCTCTCTTATGGAGACAGGATGAGAGAGGTGGAATTACTTAGTCTGGGGAAGAGAAGGCTACCTTAGAGCCCTTTCTAGTATCAATAGCATGGTAATTGTGTGAAAAATGCGAATTGCCCATTTTTGTCAAGGTTTTACTTCTTGACAATGAAGAAGGAGTTTAAGCTTCTTCTGGCATTATAAAAGTGCTCCATGAAACTCAGACAGTGGTAAGCTCCACAGCAATTGTATATGCTATGTTTCATTGTAGACACATTGCTTCAGCCTGTAAAATTCACTGATGCCCCAAAAAGGGTGCACTGCATAAAAGGCCAGAGTGAAAACAATGTTGGGTAACTGTGATCAATAGTTTCTCAGATTAAATGTAGAAAACCTCTTTCTTGAAGGTGTAAAGTTACAATGATCATCAGAAAATTTTTCACTCTGTCTCTGAACTTCATGTTGTCAGACTGGTGTGTTGTGGAAGGCTTTTCTTTCCTTCGGCCATTGCCACAGGTAGGACACGACAGGTTCATAGCCTGATTTTTAAGGCAAATTCTGTACTTTCTGTTTTAAAAAACCTTTTGCTAATAGCAGAGTATGAAATTTTTTGTTCTAGTCAACAAACTCTAATAGGGAATAGATGTGACCTCTTTATTTGTCACCATATTTGGGGGATCTGTATCCCAGTCCAGCATCAAAAACATTAAATGAATCTTTTTCGATGAAATGTGACCAACAATAATAATTCCCTGGCATCGTTTCTCTTTGCACTTAGTTCTGTGTGTCTGCACAGAAAACTGCAGCTCATTTATATCTTACAGAATAAATTTTTAAAATTCTAGAGCAGCATTGTATTCTGAATGTCATGAACAGCAAGGAATGTTCACAAGTAAGACCTGCTAAAATGAAGTCAGAAAATTGCCAAAGATACTGCAAAGTCAAGATACAAAATTATTTTGAGATGTGTACTA
>VWZT01009475.1:20514-47551 GCA_013397055.1 Pachycephala philippinensis | reverse complement strand
TTTTTTTTTTTTTTTTTAATTTCTATGTTTGAAGTCACTCCTACTGTCTCAATTTCAGGCAGTGCATTGTGGCGTGGCAAGACTAGGACATTTTCTTCTGCTTGTCAGGTATCACTCCAGGCAAGATCCAGATTTCATTTGGTTTCTTAATTTAGTCATTATTTCACTTCAGCTATTTACAGAAACTCTTCATCAGGAAAGACAGCCTCTGCTCTGACTGTCAGGGCATAACACAGTTATTTTATGCTCTCTCCATCACACCACCATCAGTTGCACTCTGGTGGAGAGAGAAAACAGACACTCATTGGTCTTTACTTCGTAAACTTGTTATTGATACCTTAGGAAATAGAGGCAAAAGTTACCTTCCACCACTCGAGAGTGAATTCTGCACCTGATCTCAATAGCCATCAAGGTGATACAGAAGGGAAAAATGTGTAGTATATACGACTTATAGGGCCTCTCTCCATTGGAATTAACCCTTTCCTTTTTCCCTTTCCCTAAAACATGTAATTGCAAAAGAAGAGCCTTACTGCAACATTCAGGAACCTCCTTTTCACATGTACCTATGCAAGGTGTTCAGAATCAGGGTAAGATTTTGTTAGTATCTTTCTACATATATTTTCTAGGCAGCTGATATCGTGTATATGCTTTTGAAAAGATGGAGAGTTAGTTGTATTTCTTTTTCTTATCTCCACTATGATACTTGAAGAGAGTATTTAAAATATGGGTTTCAATATGAATGAGGAAAAGGAAGCTCAAACTCCTATACAGTCCTTAGGTACAGCACATAGTTAACTCCAAGACATCCATCCTTGTTGCTGGATGCAGTCTGTGCAATGAAACATGAAGCACTTAACAGGTGTTAGGTAGAGTTTAAGTCAATCATCGTGGGATGATGGTCATGGGTTGGGACTTTGTCTCTGGACATTCTGTTCATCGTTTTCTGTGTCTAGAAATATACAGCAACTCTCATGCACTGTTTTCCACTGGCTTATCTGAACACATGACCCACTGAATCAAAATCTTCATGTGTGGCATATGATGGGACTCCTTAATTTTTTGAATGCATCACCATAACCACTTCAGAGTTGTATTTTTTTCCAAAGAGCACAATTAGCAGCAGATAATTCACTAAAACTCAACTGAAATACAATTTTCACTAAACTTATGAGGAAATAAAGGAGGATATAACTCCGTGAAAAGGAGATAGTAGTTTAGTTGGGACACATGGGACTGCAGACACTTTATGTTTATGGAAACATGAATAAGTTTTGCCTTTGTAATTCCATGCATTTCGTATTTAAGAAGGAAAAAAATACTACTCATCCTACATTTCTGAGTAGTAAATGACTAGAAAATTGTTTGAGGCCCATAGGTAAAAGGCAACATAGAAACCCAACAAAATATTCTTATTGTGCCATTATTGTAGTGTATTATAGACAGAATAAGTGCTCATAACCTGAAACTAGCACAAAGTTATTATTTTTCATAACTTAATAAGGAGCATATGGCCAGAAAAGGAAAGTAAAACAGTTTTTGTGAAAACAAAGATCTGCAGATGCACAGCATAAAGTAAGTTGTAAAAAGAAATGTGAATCCTTGCAGTTTCTACAGCACAAACCCCAGGATTCTATTTATTCATCTGCTGTTATTTACTCCTGCTACATTAACCTGCTTTCATTCCTGTGCAAGAGTATGCTATTGCTATTGTGTCTTCTGCATGAATGTTTAGTGTACAGAAATTCTGCAGATGAGACATTTGGCAAACATTTGTGTTTGGTCCTGAAAATGAGGTAAAAAGAAGCTTGATACCCCCTACAATATGCAACTATAGAAGAAAAGTGTGCAGATCAGGACTGAGATCTACAATGTGACTACCATCTTTAGTAGATTACAAACTACATCAGGCAGTGGTGGCTCAATGGCACATCATCATGACAAGTAGTGCAACATGTCTTTTCGAAAAGTGAAAAACTCACCCTGAATAGTGTGTGACATGATGATCACAGTTGTCCTTAAGGAAACAGCAGATGAGATCCTTCATGACCTGATTCTGGTCTCCCAGGTCAAGGGGGTCTTCCCACTCTACTTTCTGCTACTGCTATATATTGAAATAAAGGGTCAGTAGCCCTACAGTTCTGTGGGTTCTTGCTGTGTTTAGAAAGTCCTAATATGTTTTAGAAGGATACATTTTGCTTGTAGTACAGGCTTGATACGGCCAGACAGCTGTTTACACCTGAAAGATGGGAAGGACATCTATTAAGAAAGACATAATTACATGGGGAAAAATAAGATGGTATCTCCATGGACTTTATATTTTGATATTTACAGAGATTACAATGACAGCTCCTTGCAGGCTTTTATTTGGTATTGTGTTCTTGCTGAAGCCTCTGTAAGAAACACTGTAATTGGGAAGGTTATAGACTGAATTTTTCCTATGTATAACAGCACACTTGAAATTGTTCCATGTGTGTATGATTCTTTCAAAGGAGGAAAAATAGTTAGTAAGTGGAGATGTCTCCAGAAAACCTTTTAAAGATATGAAAAGATGACAGATAAATGAAAGTGACAAAACATGTACCAGTTCCAGAAATAAACTAATCACTTTCAAAGAATGGAGTTTTCAGAACTCATGTTGGAGAAAACAGTTGCAGCCAATATTCTAACCTCTGAACCTGGTGTTGATCAATGAGGGAGAGGAATGTTTCACCACCTGAATAGTCTGAGCCTTAAGACCTCTGGGACCTGATGGCATTCAGCCTTTCCAGTGAGCTGTAGGCCAGCTAGGATGGAATCTAACTTATCTGTCAATGAGTGTTTAAGCTGTATAAGCTGTTCATGTTTAAGCACTTGAGTGAGTTTGTGAGTTTTTGAAATTTAAACGAATAAATACTTGAAAGATCCACCCAAACTATATCTGGAGACTCCTGATATCATCATGATGGATATTAAGGGTGCCTGCTCCCATGGGCCCAGGTGAATTCTCTCTGTATCTAAAACACAGAAATATTTTTTTGAGGAATAGGTAGAGAGATCTAGACACATGGGAGTGCACTGTGTTTATACATTTTTTATTTTTTATGGCAGGTTTGAAAGCAATATGAAGTGTCTCTGGAGAGCTAGTTTACATTTTTTTGCTTCATTGCCACAGAAAAGAAAATAAGGATGAAGAGAAGAAGGAAGGAGAAGATCCCCTCTCCAGGCTGTTCTTTTTATCCTTCTATTTTCTTTTTAAAGTCTAGATTTACTTATATATAAGGGAAGACTATTATTCCCTGTAGGAATAGTTCATTATTTTACATAACCTATGTTTTGCAACAGCAGTTGAACTCTTCCATTTGTTTAAAAGCCTCTTGATGAACAATAATGGACGCACTTCTCTGAGAATTTTCTACTTTTGAAAGTTTAATTTATGCTATCTCTGAAACTAAATGCATCACTTCCAAATCTGGCAAAATTGTTTCCTCTGTGAAAAGGAAGAAATATTTCTCAATTTCTCTCACTTTTCTAGCTATATCTATCTAACCCCATTTTATCAAACATTTATAGAAGTTTTAAAATTTGCTACAAACTTGCAGGCGTTTGGACTGTCTTCCTGGATGTCTGCAGTATTTGACTGCAGGAACTCTCCATTTGAAAATTCCTCTGATAGAAAATGTGTGGGTATGTGTAAGGGAAAGAAGTGAGGAATTCTTTTTAATTGTATAAATGTGGTGGTTGATTAAAGCCAGGAGGGTGCCTTAGTAAACTTAAAGAATATTTTTCAATTAAAAAATGCAAAGAAAAATGTTGAATAACTCAACATTTTAACCATTTTCTGAAACATAAGTTTATATATATCTACTACCTCTCTGTCATCTATCTATCTATCTATCTATCTATCTATCTATCTATCTATCTATCTATCTATCTATCTATCTATCTATCTATCTATCTTAGTGTATCTCTAACTGACTTTCTTAAGCCTCAGGTTTCCTACAGTATAAGCAAGGTACAATAACCCAACCTTATTTGAGCAAAGCAATGGTGATTTTGATTATTTCTAATATAGCTGATATGGCAACTTGACTAGTTACCTCTTATTCTCTTGATTCATTTCATGAAAGTGCATCTTAATTTGGAACTGATTCTCATTTTTCTCTTAAATTAAATTGTGCAAATTGCTACATCCATAGATCTCATTTACTGGCATAATATCCAAGATAATTTTTTATTCCTAACATCTACAATTTCAAACATTATTTCCTCTGTTAATCTTTTCTATCGATTTTTACTGAGGTTTGAGTTTTGAAAAGACACTCTAGAGATTGTCCTGTAAATATACTAAAACGTCATTCAATTCTCATATTGAATTAAAATTTCTTGACTTCAAAATTTGGTTAAAACATGAAATGTCTATGATAGTTAGCTGAGATTCCATTGGATTTCCTGATGAGCTCCTAAGCTTCTTGACAGTTTCTTGATCTACCTTGATTAAAGATCTGAGGTATGATCTACAACGAGATCTGGCTGGATTATCCTGACAGCCTCTTCAATCAAAATCTCCCTTATCTGAGAGTGTCTCTGATGTTCTTAATATTCTATATTATAAAACTAACAAAAATTCAAAGAGAGACACATGGCTTGTTAGAAGAGTGAAGACTCTGAAGTGAACTGCTGACCATTTAGCAAAGACCATGGTTTTTCCAGAGAGAGATCATGCTCTGTCAGCCCAGCTGGCAAACGCCTGAAATCTTTGACTACAGGCAAGTCAAGCGAGTAAACAGCTCCCTCTGTTCTATATTGCTAAACTGACAGTCCCACCCTTTGTTTTAGAACAAGACTTCAACATACAAGCAATGTGTGTCATATGAATATGAGATACTTCTCATCTACACCCACTCATACTTCCTTCCTAATAGCAAGTTGTTCCAAAATATCTTGTCAGCAGCCCCTTTCCTGCTGCTTCAAGGAAAAAAAAATAAAATAATCAAATCCATTGTCCATTGGTTCATTTTACCCAGTGAACTACACTGGTGTATTTTGCCCTTACAAGGCTAGATCTTCTTTCTGTTTGTGAATGGAACACTCATCAGCACAATGTCATGTACTGCGACTTCATTCAGGAGCAGCAGCTGCAGAAGCAGTCAAGAATGGAATTTTGGACAATCAGAAGACTGCACAAATATTTGGCTTTTGAGGTCCAGGAAGGGGAATTTTTTTTTTTCTGGGAATGTTTTAATTTTGGCATGATTTCGTTTAAGTTCACTTTTCTGCATCAAATTAAATAAAAAAATAGAAGAGAATATTTTGTCTAGGTTGAACAAAACACATCATTTGGCCAACAGGCTGCATCATCTATTTTTAAATTTAAAGTCACTTAAAATGCAATTTAGCTACTTTTTATGGGAGCTCAAAGCAAAAATCTGATATATTTAATTTTGAAAATATGCAGGTGTCCCCAAATTCTGGTTTTTCTGTGTTTCATTCTATGAATTAAAAAATTTCTTGTGCTTCAATACCACTCCAGTACTTCCACAGACCACTGCATTATGCTATATAATATTACATAATGTGAACTTTGAAACAAAACAATGTCACTCCTTTTTAACTTGCATAATTATAGTATTCAAATAATGCACTGAAAAACATCTTAGCCCTCCAGTATTTTTATCCCAAGACTTCTTCACTTCAAACTCATACTATAACTAACTTCCTATTCTTTTCCTCTGCTTGCTTTGCCCTTCTAGTATTTTTATTCCAAGCATCTTTCTTTCTAATTCCTACTACCATTTCTAACTTAGATAACCCTACTATTCCTGTATCAGCAAGTTAAATTACATATTCTGCCAAAATAACATTGTTTTTACGGGTTGCATCATGCCAGTATATCTGCCTTGTCTGCCTAGACTATATAGTCCCACTAATTAAACATACGTATGTGTTTAATCCTATGGTTAATCCTATGACTTCAGTGTGACTCAAATGCCAACATTTGTCAGTTCTTGTCTCTCAGGTTTTTGAATAAGGGCAGTCTGAACTCCTTTAAAAATTCATGCAGGAGAATTGCCTTCACTGGTCAAATGTAGAAAACATATACTGAAATCTCATATTGGAAAAAGTTAGCTAGTTTAGCCTTTCTTATAATCAGTAACATTGCACTGTCATTCTTATTCAGATGACCTTGCCATCATATTGCTTATGCCTGAATAAAACAGGCTTTATATTGTTCAAATAATGAAGTGAAACTAATATGCCAGGGGAAAAATAATTACCATAGTTATACCTTTTTCACACTCTTACAGATTTTGCATACTGACTCTTCCATATCTTTGGCATCCCCCATTAAAAGCTTTGAAATTCCTATATTTATGGGACAAAAAACAGCTCAATAAGTCACTGGAAAGTAATCTATTTCTAAAACTAAACTATCATGTAATCGAGTTTTTATATTCTAGATATTTATTCAGAATGTATTACAACCAACACGGTGAACAAGCATAGGTACAAAATTCAAGACCACTTTCTTCAAATTTTATTTATGATAATGTAAAAAATGTCTATAAAACCACCTTGAATAGAAGACCTTATCATGGTCATATTCAGATATCTATGACTCTCTCACGACCAGTGCAATACAGCTTCTGAGACACAGGTTCATATTTTTGGCTGCATTACAGTTTCTCTCCTGGTGAAACTGTGAGTTTTTAGCAGGCTGAGAAGCATCTACTCTGATTGACTTTTTCCTCAGATGTATTCATCACATAATTGTAATCAGGAGAAACCAATTTGTGTTGTTCCAACTGAAGCAGAGCATTTGCAGCATTGTAATTAAGAAAGCTTCATTGCTAATACACCGGGCATTTGTCTTTTCTGCAGATTTAATGGCATTTTGCAGTCTGATTGAGTTCAAGAAGATTGTGGAACACCTCTCCAAAAACTTTAATACTTTTCTTCTTTAATATAAGGGGTTGGATACACATCTTCCTGTGGTAAAATTTCATGTCAGTTCTCTAATACAGCCTTTTTCTTAAGCTGCACTGTGTTTCAATAGATTTTCACAGTCATCCTGTCAAAAGCAAGATGCCTTATTTTCGGGTGTCACCTACTTTCAAAGCACAAACACAGTGGTTTTCTCAGCTGACTGTAAAAGTCCCAGTTCTACAAATATCACTGACATTTCAAAAACTCCTTGCATCGTTATTAATTATGTTAAAGAGTAGAAAACTCTATGGCAAGTATAGAATCAGGGGAAGGAGGAGAAAAGTGAACAATGAAGTCACTCATCTTGAACTTATTTTGTATATTATCTTTCTATAATAACTTGTATTTCTAAGAAAGTTGCTCTAATTGCTAAGAAAGTAACACTTATTTAAAAAAAAAAAAATAGTCCCTGAATCTTTTTGTGACCTTTTTATTGGTTTTCCAATAGCATTTTAAACAGGAAATGTTGCTTGCCTGAAACAGATTTATTTCTACAAGTTGTCCGTTTCCTGCCTCCCTAAAATGGTTAATTAAAAGATGTTGCAAATACCCTTAGTTGTGCAATGTCATTACATAAACAGGGAGAAGCTTTAGGTTTCCTTACATTGAAACGGAGTTCAGAGGTAGCTGGATGCTGGACCTCTTGGTTGCATGGAAATATGCTGCCAAGAGATTTAGCTTGCTGGCAGGATCACATACCAAGAATCCAAAGGATGACAAAAGTGTCAATCAGATAAGTCAGCTCCTGCTTACAACTCAATTTCTTTACACCCTGTAGGGACATGTATGCATACAGCTGCAACAAAGATTTCTGTATACACTTCCCTTCAGCATAAGGGTGTCCCCAGAGAAGCAGACCCATCTGAGCCCAGGCTATTCAGGCATATTGACTGCTTGATATTTGTCACTCCCACATAACTGCATCATTTCTTGGTGCTAAACTCATTTGTGAAGATAGAGGTATGGTGGGAGATGCCACCCACTAGTAAGTGGTAAAATTGAAAGAGCTTTCATTTACTTATTTTACAGTGTGATGTATTGGGGTTATGTTAAGTTATTGATTGTCTCTTCTATTTTTAGAGTTGTGGTTTTTTTCTTCTGCTTCTATGTAGCTCCTTAGCCCCCCTCCAGATGATCTTTGTTCCTGTGATAAGCAAGTCATAGTAAAAAAAGGCAGTTGGCACGAGTGCTGATTTCCTCCCACCTCCCTCAGCCTGAAGTTAAGTTCACTATGGGTCACCAAGGGAGTTCCAAGGAAAGGTTTTTGAGGAAAGATCAACAGGCCTTGTGTGGCACTAGCTCATATTGTCACATTTCCCTCCAGAGCTATAAGTGGTCTTCAGTTTAGGAAGAAAAACAGTGTGTCCCTCCTTGCAAAAATGAGACCCAGAATTTATTGCACCTGTTGTTTGGTTTCAGATTTCAAAGCTATATCCAAAGCAAAGAAAGCCAAAGGAGAAAATACGTAGGCAATCTGATATTTTTGTACTATAAATTATTTTTTTTGGAATTATGTAGCTGTTATTTTACTGATGCATTCTTGTCCAGAGTATTGTGGGTGTTTACTACAGATTGCTTGAGTTAAGCAGTAATTGCAGATAATTATTGTACCTGCAATAAGCAGACCAGGGGTTGAAGAAATGAGGGATATGATATACAAAGGGCTAGGTTTAGGAAGAAATTATTTTGAAGACTGATACACCCAGCAGCACACAGGGAAGTAGTGAGGAAAAGTAGGTTGTGCTTTTGTACCAGCTGTGGTTATGAATTCACTACAGTTCCTAACTCTACAATCATGGGATGTGATATACCTCTGCATTGTGTTCTCAAAACTCCTTGTTACAGGACCTTCTGCAACTCAAGGCTATAACACCCAAGGACCATTTTCCTTATGATTCACTATAGCATGGGAACTTCTTGTGTGCTTGTTTGCAGACAAGGAATTCTGGTCAAAGGTTGGACTCAATATTAGAGGTCTTTTCCAACCTAAATGATTCTGTGATTCTATGACTCCTGGAGCACTGAGTAACTAAAAGGAGAAAATACACAAAAGGCAGTAAAATGATCCAATCATCCCATTCTTAACATCACATCTTAGATTCACAAACCTCCCACTCATCTTCAGGCAAGTCAAAGGGAATATAATCTTTTTTGCCAGTAAAATCTGGGCATATTCACAACTGCCCAATTCATCATATTATTCAGCAACTGAAGATCCAGCTCATTCCTCAACAAAAAATCTGTTTGGAATTTTTCTGGTTATCTTTCCTGGTCCTATCCAATTAAAAGGTAGATAAACAATCTCATTTTCTCAGTATGTTAGTGGTAAGAACATTCACCTACGTGAACTGGGGAGAAAAATAATAAAAAAATTTTTAAATGATAGATTTGTTACTTCTCTGGACATATTTTGCAAGAAAGATCTGGGTCTACCATGTATTTTGAGGAGAAGGATCAGAACCAAAATTTTAATGAAAGACCACCACCTACTCATATTCCAAAAAGAACTAGTCCATCCTTCCAAAGTTTCTCTACTTGACATGCCCATTTTGGTAGAACTTGTTCCTAGGTACCTGTCCTACCAAAAGCACCTGATCCACTGTGGTAGTTTCCACGTTTCATTTAGACCAACTTCCTTTTACTAGTTCTTGCCCTGACCTTCTTGCCCAAGGTCATAGAAGCAGGCTATGATGGAGGTGTGAAATGAACACAGCTCTTCCAAACACAGTCCACCTTGAGCATCATCACTGTCTCTTTCTGCCTGGGTTGGAGCTGTGGTTATTCTGATTGTTCCAGAACAACCTTCATGATGATTTTGTCTTGGGCTTTTCAGTGTAAAGAAATCTCTTTAAAAAAAGCACTGACAGGGCTTTATGTATGGGCAGGAATTTCGAAATTTTACCTGGAAAATGACACAGGAAAATGTATTTTCACTGGGAAAGGACACTGCCACTAAAATTTCTTAGCACAATAGGAAAAAAACATTAAGAAAAATTCCAGTGAAGTGAAAAGCATTAGGATACAATAACTGGTAAGTCAGTGGTTTTAATGATGTCAGTGTTGTTACTCCTCAAAATGCCTGTTATTTCAGAAAAAACCATCAAATTTTAAAAGACTAGAAAAAATTTTCATTCACAGTCACTACTGTTTTGGACAAACACTGATGATCACGTACATGTGTATTATACAATGTGGGGGTTAACACAATAAAACAGTAGCTACAACTTCGAGAGCTTTAAAAGACAAAGGTGAAAAAGGAAAAAGCATGTTGCAGATTATCCTTACCTGCATGTATGTGGATGTATCTTGAAGTAGTTTTACAACAGCACTGACAATAGCCAGATTCAAACTCCCAAACGCTTAGGTTCTTAACAAAAGAGCTGAGATTCATGTATTTACACAACTTGTTGCTTGCACAAATATGGTATTTTCATTAGTTTAATAATATTCTGACTCCTTTAAAGGTGTTCAAGCTTTTTCATTTGATTGCTCTCTACTTCCCCACATTTGTAAACTGGCAAAAAGCATGTAAAAAATTTGAGTCAACCCTTAAACAGAATAAAGAACTAGCCTTGGCGCACTTCCCTTAAATGCTAGAAATTCAGTTAAAGGCAGTGAAACTGACACGTCACTCTCCATGATGACAAATGAAGGCTTTGAGAAAGAAAAGGCCATATACCAAGTTTCTCTCTGTCTCCCTCTTTTTTTTTTTTTTCCTATGTAAACAAGAGAGGTCATATCTTTCTAGCCTATATGGACATGCATTCCATTTATAATCTTGGCTGTGAAAAGGTTCCGGGGAAGTATTTATGGGCAAGAAAGCTCACTCTGTTGCCAGGGGAATGAGAATAATTAAACTTATATTTGATCTTTTGGTGTGCGTCATACTTCATATTTTTCACCTGTCATGGCACATCACACCAATATGATAGAGTAAGCTGTCTGGGCACCTTGACCCTGCCATTGCAGTGCCTCTATACTCCCTGACCCGGTCACTGGCAAGGACTTTCCAGAGGTACCATAAGCAGGAATCTTTCCGGACTGCTGTTTGTGATGCTATTTATAGAGAAAATTGTTACAAAAATATCTCTGGAGCTGAAACATATTTTCTTCTCTAGGGTAGGAGATGACCTATCCCTCCCTGCATTGCTCTCTGTGATGATTCCCGAACTATTTCCATATAGTGCAGTTTCTTGATAATACTACACGTTGTATTGTGACAAACATGAAAATGTGTATTTTACCCCTCAATTATCGTCTCTGGGCCTTTTCTCACAATAGGTCTCTGCTCGTGATGGAGGCAGAACAGACATGTGAAAGAAGCAGTAGGATATCTGTGACCCTAGTCTGTAGCTTTCCCTATTTATTTCTGTAGCAAATTGAAAAATTTCCCCACTTCTTTCTACGGTCAAAGACTGTTTATGGAATCCATTTCTGAATGGGTTATGAAATAGTTATGAAAGAAGGAATTAGATGTGAAAAAAAGTTGCCTCAAGAAATATGCCTGAATAACTTTCCTGCTCAGGAAGGAAATGCTGGGAGAGAGCAACTCCTACTTTACTTTTTGCTGACTGCACTTGCATGGTCCTTACTGAGTGACTATCTGAAGCAAAATATGGCATATTGTGCTCTATTCCATGTTTGAAATCACATAGAAGATAAGCAACCTCTTCTTCCCAATATTTTTACAAGGCATCTGAAAATCAGTAAAACAATTGATATCATAGTATTTTCAGTGGCAGTGTGCTAAATCCAGAACTTCATTTCTTCTGATGAATAGAGATCACAAACTACAGTTTCAGATCATACTACTTTGTTTACATCTTAACTAGCACTTAAGAATAAATCCAAGTGACTCTTCAACGCTCTGAGATAGTAAATTAATTTTATCTGAGCTATGATATGATTTTCTTTTTTTTTTTTTTTTTTTTCTTTCTTAAACAAAGAGAGCCATAGAACTGTTAGTTGTATGGAACTTCTCAAGATCACCCAGCCTCTCATTTGAAAGGGGAATATTGCTAACAAGATCAGGTCAGTGATGGATTTGCCTGAGTTTCGAAAACCTCTAGCAACAAGGATTCCTCCGCCTCTCTGGGTCACAGCTAGCCTGCACTTACCTCCTGGTGAAGAAGTTTTCCTAATGTCCAATATGAAGCTTCTGACTCACAACTTGTGGCCATTGCCCTCTCTTATATAGCCTTGCAGTACCCAGAAGAGTTTGGCTATGCTGTCCTTGTAACAGCTCTTCACTGTTGTTATACTGTCCATTTGCCTCCTCTTTCCCAGACTAACCAAACTCAGACTCCCTAGCTTTTCCTTATGCATGATGGCTCTTTTGGAGTCCTCATACTGGAGCACTACAGCTTCTCCACAGTCTTCTTGAACTTTGGCCACAAAACCAGACAGAGTACTCTCCAATTAACCTGCTGGCCACACTTCTCTTAAGGTAACTAAGGATGAAATTAATACTATTCATGATGAGGGCTCTGTCAGCTCACCTTTGTTTTGGCATCACCACAATCCTCAGGTTCCCTTCAGCTCACATGAGGAAGCAGGATTTGTCACTTTGTAGGACACACAGAAAAAAACCCCAAAATTAAATAATCTGATGATATCTTCCATAAGGGTTAACATTTATCTCACTCTCTCTTTATCTCACTGATTTCCCTTCCCTCTGTATCGTGCACTAGAACTTTTTCTTTGGTTTGGTTTTTTTTCATCCAGTAGCAATAGGGCAGTTGATCTGTATTTCTGGAGTGCTATGGGAACACATCTAAGGCTGCCCTGGTTCTAGCCCATGGAGGGATCACGCATAAGCTGGACTGGGATAGAGAGTTCTATTCAGGTCTAGGGGAACTTGACTAATGCCAGTGAAATTCCAGGAAGGACCGATTGGACATTTGTGACTACAAGAAGCAAATTTCAGATACCAAGATGAATTAATGTTTTCTAAAACATTAAAGGGAGGACTGAGTCCATTCCAAATAAATTCAGAGTTAGGTATACAGCAGAATGTCATGTTCTCTTCAAACCTCAAATAAATGCTACATGCAAAATATAGTTGTTCTTGGTATTTTTTCATTCCTCTCTTTCTGTTCCATTTCACAACAAACTTCAGTAAACATAGAAAATGGGGTTCATTATACTGTGTAATACCTTTCAAGAATTCCAGCAGAAAAGCTTTATATATTTATGGTTCTATCAAAAAATGTGGCTAAAAAAAAAGAAACCTCTCATCAGGATGGTAATCTGCCAAATGTTACTGCTATAGGAAATCTAAATCACATAGGATTGCCACGTGGCACCATCAAAGCTAAACTACTGTCAACTTTAAAAGGAAAAAAAAAGATCAAATTATCATCGGTTAATGATATATATTTAGAATCAGGTTAATCCAGTCATAAAATAGTGAAAAGAAAAGGTTTACTCTTCAGTAGAGAAATTTATTGCCACTGAAAAGAAGTTAAATATTAAAAAAACCAGAAAACATTGAAATTTACAACTCGAAGATCAATGAAGGAAAAAAGCAATGGGATGAAAGGATGGAGTTAATATTTTTATTCAACTGAAAAAGCAAAGTGTTAATGTAATTTTGGGGTATGATTGAGGTCCATTTTTTAAATTTGTAGCTAATTGCACCATAAGATGAAGTTTTGTAAGATGACTAGGCAATCTGGAAAAATCTAACATTCACTAAACATAAAAGATCAACTTTGCGCTTTTAAAATTCTTCTGATGGTCATGAATAATTTGGTTGAATTTGAGCTTTTTAACAAAAAGTGTGCATAAATAACATAGATATCCAGCCTACTGGGAAATCCTAATGCCAGAAATTGCAATGCAAATATTTGAAATAATTTCTCATATGAATTTATACATATATGTGTGTCTGTGTGTGTGTGTGTGTGTGTGTATGTGCATACACACCAAATTTTGTTATAAAAATTAAACCACTGTTTCTGAAAGAAATTCCTCAGAACCAGTCATAAGTTTTTAAGTGCCCACCAAACCATATACATGTGGTCTTCAATTAATTCCTCCAATTTCACCAAGATGTCTGCATTTGGCTAGAGCTTAGGAGCAGTGTCTGCATTTTCTAAATGCTCAACATGCCATTTGTTTATTTGGACCCTGTCTTGGCAGATGGAGAGACTGCCTCAACTATTTGGAGAATTTAAGACAGGGAAGCTAGCGTGGGTGTCTCCATGAGCTGTGGGAGGTAGTGCAGCTTGGAAATGTGGACAAAATTGTTTCAGGATTTATAGATCTCACCATCTTACAGACTACATCTACAACTAAAATTTACAGAACTCTGTCAGTTAGGAGCAAACATAGGTGACCAGGCAGCATCCTGGCCAGCTAACCATAGCTACAAATTTGACGTCTAGAATGACATCACATAGTGTCCAGCCTAGTATTCCATAGAACAGTACTATTAAATGTGAAATGTCCTAATCATGGACTGCTGTTGCCATCTCAGCAAGACAGCATAAAGTTTGAGAAGACTCAGATCTCTGATACAACACCAGGAGTTGATTCATGAAGCATCAGGACAAGAGAAAACAAGATGACAAAGCACATCTTGTGTTGGGACCAGGGCTGTGGTCCAGATTAAAAATTAATTTGTGCAATTTTTACTCCTGCACATGTTTCTAATCATTTTACTTGTTGCACGGGGTATCCTGACTCAAAAAGAAAGAAAGGAAAAAAAAAAAAGTAAATATGTTAAAAAAAGAAAGGATATATGTAAATGATTAATGTAGTCAAGCTAGTTCCCTACAAATCAAGAGATATATTCTGTCACTGGTGATGGAAAGGTTATTTTTTCTCTACTAGGATCCTCCATCTTTCTCAGAAGAGTCCAACTGTAATTAAAAAATACAATCATCTAATGTTAAGTAAGGTTAACAGTATTTCCCAGCATTTTTATTTCTTTTTTTTTAGGTCATCAAGGGCAATGTGATGGTTTTGACTTTGTTCAAAAAAGAATCAGCAATAGTATTTACAGTACTACTATGGCACAGTGAATAGTCAATAGTCCTATATTTTCCATAATGATCGTATTTGATCAATAATGGCAGCCTTGGTGTATATTAGTTTAGGTGATGAAAAAAATCAGTGAAGATGAAGTGTTTACTGTAGGTGGGTTCTGCTGAGCTTAAAGGGAATGTGTGGGTTCTCAGTCTCTCTATTTCTGTAACATTAACTTTAAGATTATATTGGGACCAGTGCTGTGTATAAGCCCAAATTGTTATACATTTGTAACAATTTTATATTCGAAAACAGACTCACACAAAAATAATGCATTTTACTAAGTCCATGCCTCATACAATGTTACATTTCTCTGGTCTTCTGCTGATGGAGTGCTCCTGCTGTTAAAAGCAAATCCGTTATTGATGCCTGAAGAGAGAAGCTGTTTTGCGTTATGGTAAGTGTGGGGATAACTGGTTGATTTTTTTGAGCCCTGAAAAGAGAATTAATACAGAGAAAAAGTGGGGAAGTTTTGACTGATATGCTCTGCAACAAGCATCTGCCTTACACATTGGTGAAAAAGGGGTAGATGGATGCTATGCAGGTAATAATTTTATTCCTGTGCAGATCAGTGCTTCCTTTCTCAGTGGAGTCTGTTAAAGTGTGACGTACTGGAGACAAGCGAAATACTGGCGGGATGAAACACCTTGATTTTAAGTACAGACCTTTTTTCCTTCAGGTGATTCTGACGAAATCTGTGTGACTCATTTTCCACAAGCTTTTAAATAAGAATCCATAACACTGTTAAATTTCCCAAGGAGCAAACTCTATCATCCAAGGAGTATTTTCCAGAGAACTCAAAACTCCTTCAGGTTTACTCATCCCAAGAGATGTCATGGTAAACCAAACGAAACCATGGTCACTAATCAATCAGCATTTTCTTTAAATTTCTAGTTATTCGCTACAGACAACTATTAACAACACTTCATTTGTAAATAAAACATGTTCTAAAATCAGTCCTGTGAGCTAAGGCTCTCAGATCCTGTCCCGGTTTCTGTTGTTGGTCTAGTGCTTCATGGACTTACGCAGAACACTTGAGCAAATTTTATAACCTCTGATGCAATGTATTTGGGAGAAACAACAATCTCCATTATGGTAATATATTTTGGAAATGGCAACCCCTACATTTATTCTTTACTTTTTCCCGAAAAACTGTTTATTTAGGTACCTATATAATAGCATATTTAATGTCTTGTTTGCAGGTTTCCCACACTGAAATATGTTACCTTGTAGCTGGAGATGTAGAAGTAGTTTTTCTATATCAGTAGTAGGTCCAGGAAAATACTGCCAAAGGAAATTTTTCAATTTACAATAGAAAGCTTCAATTTACAAATAAGAAGCTGAGGTCTTCTTACCACATTGGGACAAAATGATGTTATCATGGAAGCTGGCCTTCCTGCTTATAGCTTCAAATTTTTATCTGGTCAGATTGGACAGGAATTTCAACCTTAGCATTGAGATATCTCTGAGGAAAATCCTACTAAACATTATAACACTAAAGGGGTAGGATTGGTGAGTTTTCTTTCAAGCATATAGCCAGAGAGATGAATGTCTTTTAAGGTGATTCTAGCTCTCTGGTATGAGTTAAATATCAGCATAATTTTACATGAGTCAAAGTATATCTGGAACAAGTAAAAGGTGGCATTTTTGACTCCTGCCTGCACTCTCTCCTTTACTTAGTGGGAGAAGACCATTTTCCAGGCAATCCCATGCACTTTTGTTTTCCACTTTTGCATAGTTTTTTTTGCCTGGGGAGGGGAGGGAGAAGCCTGCAGCCTTCAGAACAGCTAGCACAAGCCTGTGAGTTAACATACATCCCTACAAAGTCACTGACAATGTAATTTTTAAATTACATCATTTGAGCCCTGTTTACATGCTTATGCTTTACCAAATGATCTTCTGTGAATCAGAGGAGGCCTGTCTTTCACTGCATAGCAAGCCCCACTGGAATGCTGCTCACCAATTTTAGCAATATGTTTTTTAATTTTGTTTTTAGCATCAGACTGAATATGATCAAATACCCTCCAGCTCACAAGTGCTCCTCTAGCTGCTTGCTGTGTTTTCCTGCTGGAGCCACAGCCTGATGCACATTCTCAGACTTGCTGATGAGTCACCCGACAAAAGAGGACTGGGACGGAGCCCAAGCCTGCCCACTGGCCTGCGCAGCTGAAAACCAATACTGGTTGCTATTTAGACCAACAGCATAGATTCCGGTGTATTTGCAACTTTTTAAAGGATGGTTCAGAAAGAGAGAAGTAAAAAAAAATAGTCCCTTTCCCAGTCTTAATGCTAGATTCACAGTGTTTACAAACAGCTGTTGCAACAGCCCCAAGCTCCAAAGAAATATGTGACACATCTAGGAATCTGACAGTCAAACCCAGCATTTGTTTGAGTGCATCCCTTGTATGGCTTGGCGTAACAGGAGATGTGATCCTCTTGGTATTTGTCGCTGTGGCAGCTGTGTGCATGGCAATGGCAGCAGCTATGCAGTTATTTGCTCCTTTATTTGCTGCAGCAAGTAGAAAGTGATCCTGCAGTCAGGGGAATTCAGACAGCAGAGAGAAGGAAGCAAAGCCCACTGCAAAAAAAAATTATATAAATAACTTATAAATAAAGGGGTCCAGCAGGGGTTCATAGAAAAACTTGTGTGTTAAAGGTAACAACACAAAGCTTGAAAACAAGTGTTGCACGCTCCCATTTCTCACTTCAGGGAGGTTTTAGGAAAACAGCAGTCCCACACGACTCCTACACTGCATTTCTGCCTCACCATGGCTGTTCCTACACCCACTTTCCCTCTCACTCTGACATCCTGCAGGGAGTACTGGCTTTTGCAATTCCTTCTGGGGCTGAAGGCAAAGCAAAGACTTCAGATCTCTTCCCTAGAGAAGCGTTACAGTGTTAGGAGCAGAAGAAGTCACAGAAGTAACATACTACACAAATGATGCAGAGTGAACACAGAACTACATGCAGTTGTTTCATTAAGAAAACACTTCAAGCCAACTGAACTGTGTTCACGAAAGGGATGACTTTCAGTGCACAGAATATGTTAGGAGAGGAAGTGACTGTGCACAAAAGAATACCAGATCTTACCTGTTCCCAGCGGCAACTACTGGGTCAAATGCTGAGATCTTTGTATTACAAATTGTTGTTCCTAAAGCACACGTATCAATGGTGATGCCCTTGTGCAGGTAGTTCTAATTTCTATTGAATTTTATATTTTGTGCAGGGCTCTAAAGATAGCACCTTTAGATTACATTCTTTATATAACATAAATGGCTTATGTTTGCCCTACTAACAAAACTCTGTAGCTTTTAAAATGCTTGGTAAAAGACACGCCTGGCATTTTTTACATAAGTAAGGTTTAGAGAAAATAGATGTCAGGACCCAGGGATATTTTCACTTTTATCCCGTTAAACTTTACAAGTTTTAACTGTGCTTCTGAATTCTTCAGAGAAGCTTTGAAATTCACAAGTTCATACAATTCGCAGAGCATCTGTTGTGAAAAATAAAGAGATTGTGACTTCCAATATAAATAACTAAGAATTCCACTATTAAAAATAAAAACTTTCTTATTTAAAATAAAGCNCTATGTACATCTGTGATGTAAAATTAAAAATTAGGTGTCTAGCTGCTGTTAAAGCCAGGAATTATGCACCGAGACCTGGATCCCTTAAGTACCAAAACACCTATTAGAGTATCCTTTAAAGTTGCTTAATTTGGATAAAAGTAAAACAACTTAAGACTTTTCAAGAGCTGTGCCTCAGCAGCCTTTTGGGATTCTGAAAATCTTTTGATTGTAAAGCCTTTAACTGGGCAGCAGAAGAAACTCTTTAATAGATGGAGAGCACAAGGGGAAAAGAGGATGAAAAGAGGGACTTTGTGGGGGAGGACAGAGGATCTGCTCTTGGCACAGGAAACTCCTGAAGAGGATGCTAAGAAGACGGAGGACGTGGGTGACAGTCGGTGACATGAGGATGCTTCAATTGCATTTGAGGGTTGTTTAGCCCTTTGTGCACTGAAAACAAAGAATAAATTTGCATGTATCAAATTCAATGTGAATTTTGCACAGCCCTAGTTCAATAGTCTAAATTTCTAAGCCTCTTGTTTTCCAGCCTTTAAGAGTGAAGCTCTATGAGGCCAGGTTCTCTTGACAGATTTCAAATGGGGACATAAAGATACATATTTTTGACCTTGACTTCCCCAAGATCTTCCAGACAGCAACGGCACACTTGGGACACTATCGTTCCAGTGCCTCACAGTTACAAAATGCTACACCAATATAGGCCTCAAAAATGAATGTCAGGTAGTGTGCTCTCATTTACATATGCAAAAAAAGCCCAGAATAAGATAATGGTCTTATTAGAGGCAACACATGCTGGGGTGAATCAGTAAGCAGCAAGTCCCTGTTATTAAACTATTCTTTGTCAGATTATTTTGTCAAATTTCTTAGGGGTGTGGAAAATTAGGCTTTTATAATGGCCTTATCCTTAGCATTTTCATTCTTTTTACATACTTTGGTATCACCAGCTGCTTTAGCTATTCTTACAGAACATCAGCTCAAAATGAGGTGACGATATGCTCAAGAGAGTCACCTGAGCAAGGGAGGGACTGGTTTAATACCATGAAAGAGGTTTTTAGAAAGGTGTTTTAAAAATATAATTGGACTGAGGAAAACATCACCCTAAAAGGATGGGGGAGAAGAAGGTTGTGGTCAGCTTAAATGTGGCTCTTACTGCAGCCCACCTTTTTTTAACAGAACACTTGGAATCATGTGGGGGGAAAAAAACCAACCTCAAAGTTTCTTATTATTTGAAGAAACAATTTGTAAATAAATGTGCCAGGCTTTACTCCGGTTTGCACTTCAGCATTGTGTATAAAATATTTCCCTTAGCTACTGTGTGAACGGCAAACTAGGTGAAGAATTTTGCTCAAGGTTTCAGGGAAATCTTTGTATCACTTCCCTATCTCTACAAAAGCTTCCTATAGTCAAACTACAGTACTCTTCGCTACTGCAAAACTTTGCTGTAAACACAGGCCTCTATGTCTCTGTAAATGTCTCATTGCCTGCAGAAGAGCACTGTCCACTTCAGCTTATGTATTTTTTTCAATGTTTGAAAGATAAACCTTAGGTTGCCAGGGCTTGGACTTTTTTCTTCATTATTGCTCCCTATGTTCCCATGGTTATCATCTGACATCCTCTCTAAATTCTTTTCCTATTTAACAACTCTTGTACTCTGTTTTTTCAACCTGAATATACAAGCTGCTTGAAACTGGAGTGGGAGAAGGGGGAAGTGAACATTTGTGTGCAGATAATAATGTTACCAATGGCTGAAAAACATTTTTGACCCACAAAAAAACCTCCACAGACAAATAGACTGTGTGCTGTGACCAAAATGTCACTATTTTTAAGGTGTCTGGCTTCTACCTGCCTCACATAATGGTCACACAGAAAAGGATTTTGGCAGTTGGTTGACCACTAAATATGAACCTGATTTTTTGTGTTATTTTTATTTGTTTTACATTGTGGTTAGGCTTTCAAACTTTTACTTAGAAGTTGGGGGAAAAAGAAAAAGACACAGAGAGGCAAAGAAAAAGAAATAATCCAAAGAGATGTGGAGAGATAGAAAGGACAATTTATACACACAGACAACCCACACAGGCACATCAAAGATTTCTAAAATAGGATAGCAGAGAGGATTCATAAACAGCCCCTGAAAACACCGGCTCCCATTTCCTTGGGAAAACACACCATCCCTTCGAGCAGCATCCCAAGACAGAGCGGTGCAGATCTGTCATTATAAGGTGTGCTGGTGTGATGGCTGTCTGCAAACTTGGCTCTGGCCCTGTGCAGCCCAGCTCTTCTCCCTGTTAGCTCAGCAATTTTCCAGGGGTCAGCCTGTCTTGCCATAATCACATGCTGGTGCCACAAGAATGTTTCTTAACTGTACACTGTACCTTGTAATGAATGCAGACTAAAATACTCTAAACCACTTCAGTTTGGGAGCAACCATGACCTCAGGCTTGACAGCTCAACACCCTATGTGTTTGTATGAAGTACCTGATAAAAAGGATACCAGCTGCAATGAATACAGCATCTTCTCTCTATCTCTCACTGTTAATTTTATGATACTTGGAATATGAATTATTCTACTCTTTCAATGGGTTTAAGCTAGAACCTTCTCTGGGTTACCAATAACTCTGAGAGGATCTATGTGAACTGCAGCTGGCCAGAAGAGATGAAGTACAGAGAGGACACACATTTTGTACAGCACTTCTCTTAGAGGTAGAGGAGAAAAGTCAATATTTCTTCTAGAGTTACACACTTGTCCTTCCAGCACTTGTCTTATTATACCTCCAATTAGGAATGAGTTGTGTTAAATTTAACATAATGGCTTGATCTCTGTCAGACTTTGCTGTAACTCAGAACTAAAAGTGTCCCAAGCTTTAAGGCATCCCAAAATGTAAATCAAGGATAATTTTCAATTTCAGAAGTTTTAAGAGACAGTTATTAAAGTTATTAGAGAGAGGCTTCTGTCCAAATTAAGGTGAAAACAAGATCATATGCCAAAGTCAAGAGTAGGGATTTTTTTAACAGTAAAAGCAAATTTCACAAGTCTCCTTCAAACTCAGCAGGACTCTTTTTTCCCATTGCTTTCATGCCATCAGGTGCAAGAAATCACAACTTCAGGGCCTCCATGATATGCAATGACTTAATCGCAAACAAAGCATACAAAATCCAAACAATGATGTGCAGGGTGACTGGGATTTAATTCGGGTAGTTTTCTGCAGCTCTTGTGTCATGTTTTGCACGCAGCTTACACAAGGAAACTTGGAATCCAAATTTCAAAGTATTTATCTTTTTTTCCTTTTTTTCCCCTCTCATCTATCACAAAAGAGACATAATTCAAAAAAGAAGGTTCCTAAAAGCAGCTTAAATTTTGGTAATATTAGCTAAAACACCTACAGTGGTAGTTACTAGTTTGTCATTATTAAAAAAAAAGGTTTAAAAATCTTTATAAGCTGGTGTTTGTGGTATATTTTACATCATTATTTTATCTAGCTTGGATAGACTACTCAAAATACATTAAGATATTTGGTTTGTCTTCACTTTGAAAAACAAAGATATTTTCCAAGCTATTTTAGAGGTCTTGAAAGGGACATGTATGTAGGGACAGCATGTAGCACATCTGTTCAGAGTTTCCCATTTATACAAGTCCGCATTATCTTGCCTCACATTGGTAGACCATTTTTCTCTCAGTAAGAAATTCTTGCCAAACATTCTCGATTACAAATTGTACAGCTAATTTTTCTGCCACTTTTCCTTAGTGAGACCTGTGGGTTTACTGCCAGTCTTTTTCGTTATAAACGCATCAGAGGCAGCATTCTCCTCATGCAAAACTCATATAAGGTATCTGGACTACGTTAAGATGAGTAGGCAAGTGGGACCTGACTCTTGTAACTTTGCGAGAAAGGTTCATAGCAGAGGAATTCTGCTTGATTTACAGTTGGGTAAGGGAGGGAGAGTTCCCTTAGGGGACCTTGGTGTGCCTTGGCATGACTCCAAAGCATGAAGGTGAGATGCCTTCTAATGGGGTGGCATTGCTTTTGGTTTGACTGCAGTTTGTCAGAATTGCTAGATTTTCTGTTGGGGCTTTTGGGTGTCTGACGATGGGAGACAGCTGAAGTTGAGCCACCTCTTGCCTGGAAGCAGCCTGGTAGAGCTGGAGGTGATAGTCCACTTTTTTCTTTCCACCAGTGCAGAGTTGCAGCAACTCTTTTGAGATTACTTTAGAGCTTCTTTGTTCGTGGAGGCAGGCATTCTGTCTGCTTTGTTCGCTCATTCAGCCTGCCTAGGTAAGTAGAAAGACTGTTTAGGCAAGCATAACTTTGGGCAGCCTCACCTTGTAGGCAGTAACCTTAACATTGACCTTCCCTGCCTGACTCCTTGGTGAAAGGGAGTGCATCTGTGTCTCACGAACGATCAGAGCTTTTTTTTACTTTCTTATTTACATACTGAATTTAGGCAGCACAGCAGAATGAATGACATTTATGCAAAGTGATATTATTTCTCATATTTTTCCCTAAGCTTGAAAATTCTGGCATTGATTCCTTGCTCACTTCCCACCGCACTAAACTGGTACTTCTCAGATACTGACAGCCATGCACATAAGGTGAATGAAGATTGAGACAATTGTCAATCTATCTGGTAAAAGTGATGGTACTTCAAAAGTTTTTCATGCAGACTCTATTCCGAAGCTGGTAAGCATTGCTATTACACTCAATTAAACATTTTCCTGACTGGCTGCTTTCACTTTGATTGCTTTCTATTTTGGGGAGGGGGGGGAAATAAAGTAAAAATAATTATAAAGTATATTTTAAAATGAACACAAGCAGCTCTATTTGCATGTGAAAATTTATATACTCAGGGGAGAAATAGGCTGAGGTTTGCACTGACAATCTATTTTGGCACAGATCTCAAAAAGTCACATGGAAGAAGTTTGTATCTGTAAAAGAAAATTTTATAGACACACTAAACTCAAGAAATTGAGTTAACTAGCCACAGGAGAGATGCAGATAAAGCTCAGTGAAAACACAGGCTAACTGGAGCCTTTGCAGGACTCTGCAACTTCCACAACTAGAGGAACAGGAACAGCACAAGGACATCACCAAGACCAGCAGCACCAGACTTTTGAAATCCTGACTTTGGTCAACATTTCTGTAGTGGTGGGGTCTCGTTCAGCAATCTGGAAAGGCTACAGCACCTCTTAAGAGCCTGCAACATGCTATGCAGATGGATCTGCATGAAGTTAATGCTGAATTGAATTAATTTGCATAGCATTAGTTCTCACAGACTAGTAAGTGTTTTTCCATTCCTTTGTACATTGTATTTCCAGCCAGACATTTTTTTCTTTTTTTTTTTTTTTTTTTCTTTTTTTCTTTTTAACTGCAATGTCTCTTCAACACAGCCATGGCTTGATGTCTGACCATTGCTCTCTAATGAACATCAGTATTCACAATTTCTGTTGAGTCAGAACTCAGAATCAGAGTCTTTGACAAAATCTGGACTTTTCTGTTATTTCTACTTCCTTTATCATATATGTCACATTGTGATTGCATTACCCTCAAAAAATATCCCCCTCAGCTTCTGCCTGATGTTCCTTGAATAACACACAGCTAGGGAGCTGTGTGAATCTATTCCAGGGGGACAGAAGAGAAGGGGAAGAAGTGAGAAAAGACCAAGTGAAACTTCCTGCGCAGCCCAGTAGCGAGTTACTTCCCCTCCTGCAAAACACTGGAGAAGACCCATAGCTGGCTATGCTACACCACCAAAAACAAAAGGAAAATAGATTAAAGAGAGACCCAAGTCTCTGAACAGAACTGTCAGGGTGCTTGACACGTAAAGGATGGGCTTGGGATGGATAGTTAGGGAAAAGAGACCTCTGAAATGGAAGCAACCAGTGCCAAATGGAGACACCAGGCTGGCAGGGCTTGAGGTCAGAAATGCAGAGATACATTGAGGAGGTGAGGATGTCACCCAAGTGTCAGAGAGAAAGCCATCTCCTCAACAGCAGAAGAAAAGTGAGAAAGCTGATCTAAAGTCCTGGAGGTAATAGGAATATATTTTTTAAAAAATTGCAAAAGAACAGATGCTATTTTTCAAGGGAAATGGCTTTAGTATTTTCAACAATCTCTCTGAAATGCTGTAACTTTCCTGATATATGACAAATAGTTATTTTTCCTGTGTGCAGCCACTGTATTTGTTAGTAGGAGGAAGAGGTATTGAGTAAATACCCTGAAGTATATGCTGCAGGCTGTGAAATAGAGATGGATTAACAGTTCAGAAGGACTTTAACAATAGACTGAGAAGTTGGATGCTCCTTACCAAAGCTTGACCAACAAATACAGAATAACCTGGATGTGAGAGGGTCATCATCTGGGGAGAGACCTATACCACCTTTGTGCTTCCTGAGGAGACCCTGCAGTCAAGGCTCTATAGTTGCTCATAAAGATGCAAGGCAGGTCAGTGACAAAGCCTGGCTAGCAAGGTCTGTTACCAGAGCTGCAGAGAGTGTCAGACGTGGTAATGCAGGAGATGATGGCCCTTCTATTCAAGAAAGGCAGGCATTTGAATACCAGCACCCCACCACCCCTAACCACATCCAGGAAAAAAACTGAATTAGATGTGGGAAGTCAGGGAGAGAAAGTCAAATATAAAAAAAAGAGAGAAACAGAAGGTTACACCAAGTGCCAAAGGGAAGAAAAGACTAAGCCTTAAGCTAAGAAGGGGGGAAAGGCCAGGTCTGCATTCACAAGGAAGAGAAAGAAAAAGGTTTGAGCACTAAATCAAAGGAAGGAAAAGGACAAGCTGGAAGCCAGAGGGGAAGAGAGGGCAAAAATAAAGTCAGAGAAAAGAAAGTACAGTGTGTTAACAGAGAGCCTGCTGAATAGGAAGCAGGATAATTCTCTCAAAAGTTAAAAATTTGATCTCCTTGTGTTTTCAACATGTCCAAGTACTTCTGTAGTTAAAAATGGGAACTGGGTTAGAATGCACAGAACATGCTATAATCTGCTTATCTTAGTAAAGTTGAAAGCAAAGTGGCCATTTGTGTCACTTCCATTACATTATTGAAACCACAGGGCTTGTATCCAGAAGCAAATCTTAGCACGTCTTGGCTCTCACAGCATGGACACAAAGAAAAAGAAACCTACACCCAAAGAAAAAGAAACAGACACCCAAAAGAGTGAGAAGGTATGTTCCAAGAAAAGTGAATGTTGTTGGATTAGTGGCAATGTGCTCAAAGTAAAACAACAATTTGTTATAGTGAGTAATATAAAATATACAAGACAGTGACAACTTAAATATTTACAGATGAAACAAGTAATAAAGACAAAGACATTGTCAGATCTAAAGATAAAGAGCAAACTGACAATTTTAAGCGACTAATATAAAATTACAAGAGTAAATGTTTTACCTAAGAAATCTAAAGTCTAAATTAATCTGCTGCAAAGCCAGGAATATGTAAGTACTGCTGATGCTGTGTGTGAGGAGATTATGCCTAAGAAGAGAATACAGTAATGTTCCTAGATACATGCTTTATAGAGGTAGAAAATAGGAGGACACATAGCTCCCCTGGATGTTTCCTTAGAATATGTCTTTTGAAAAGGTTTGATGAAGACATGCTAGCAGTTTCATTTATTCTCTGCTGTTGAATACAGTGGACAAGATGCAGTGTTAGAGAGCAACATACAGTAGCTTCACAAGAAATGTTCCTTTATCTTCAAAGTAGCAGATTTATTGACTTTAATAAGCAGAAAATATCTACACGGACATTAGACAAACACAGACTCAACACAGACTGAGAAAAAGCTGATAATTGTATTAAACTGACTGTGTTTTTGTTACATGTGTTTGGGAAATTTCCAACGACAGAGTGCCAAAAGGCCTGGTTGTGAGTCTGACAAAAATCCCACAGAACTGAAAAAGATAAATATTACATGGTTTTTTTCAGACACAAATTGTACTGCTCTGTATAAGTATAAGGGTATGTTTCTTTAACCTTGCTTGGGCAGTGCAAGGTTTACCTGTAAGGGCAGTTCTGTTATTACACAGACTGATGTCAATGCAACTGGCACTCTACCTGAACACTTGAGAATGTACCCCACGCACAGAGTTGGGGAAAATGCTGTAAGGTTGTCCTATAGGATCAATGTCCATGTCCGCAAGGCGTTGTTTCCTTCAGGGTTCTAGCTCTGTGCCTAAAAGCAGACTTGGTAGGATTAGCATCTTATGAAGATCTGTAAGGATAGATAATGAGGATTTCTGCTCACATTTCCAGTAAGTAATAAGAGTATAACAAGGTTTATGGAGTGGATTTTTAGAAGCTTTTGCTTTAGTGTATGACCAGATGGTGGTGAGAAGAAGAGTGGTCGGGCTTCCGCGGTGGAAATTGTGACTGACTGAGTGATGAAATAAAAGCATTTGGGAACGGAGAGTGGGAAGGCACTGGACTATGATAGCTCAGAGATGGAGGAGTAAGTCTGG
>VWZT01009475.1:2594-20508 GCA_013397055.1 Pachycephala philippinensis | reverse complement strand
CTGCAGCACTACAGCAAATTTCAGGAAACTGCGATGTGTAGGAGCTCTGTTTCACTGGTGGCACAGCTAGAAAGTATGCACTGCAGAAGGCACAATACTGAATTGTGGGAAGTGAGGGAGGCATAAGGACACATGCAGATTAAGGGAAAAACAAAAAGTCAAGAGGCTTATCATTAAATAAGCATCCTTCCTCCAATTTAGTAAGTGAGGTGGAAGTCACATGAAAAAAGAAAAGTGTTCATGACTTTAAGACAATTCCATAGCATTTCTACATATATCTGCAAGGGGATTGAATTCAATGTTCATAAGGTGCCTAAATTGTTCCAGTACCTTGTTGATGATCATTCAGTATTTTAAATATTTTGCTTTTTACGACACTTGCATGAATGCATGTGCATGCATGTATAATTAAGTGTAAAGTAAGATCTCCCAAAGATACAGAGAGATTTCTGAGGACTGATCCCATAGCTCAATAGATCTAGTTCAAACCTCAGGACTGATACTGTTTCTGCAGAAATAAAAAGAAGTGCACACACATACTGGTATAGATGCACACACTTAACCCATATACCTGTACATGCCACTGTACTGGGGTGTCTCAGTCACTGAGAGTGTGGTCTGTACACCAAGGACCCTGTGCTTGTGGGTCAAATCCTGGTATATTTGTCCCAAGAGGTTTCAGAAACATGAAAGTGTGGTAGAAACAGAAGGAGGTTTAAAAACCAGACTCTGAAAGTAGAGGGTGACTCTAACCTTGACTCCTAGCTTTGATAGACAGAGGAGGCCAGATGGTGATTTAAGGGCAGTTAGTGTCAAGGTCATCTATAATTACCATAATTTTTCATTTCTTGAGCTATTTTAGTTTTCATTATAATGTTAGTTTTATTTAAAGTACATTAATCTGTTTTTTGTTTGTTTCAGAAAAGAGACAAAATTACAAATTTCAGAAATATATCTAAATTCTGGCAGCATTCAGGGGCCTCAAGATCTACAGCTCTGAGTCAGCCTCTGAGGAGGTAGGGCCAGCCAGGAAGGCAGACTTTGAACCAAGTCTTTGCTTTGACTTTATACCTCCTCTTTTCTTGTTTCTCTCACATAAGCCTGAGTAGTGGATAGGACTTTTTCTCTTTCTTTATTTTTTGAACCAGCTGAGTGGAAAAACACAAACACTTAAATACTAGCTAGTTGTTTTCCAGGGCTTGCTCTTTCTACACATTCTCTGTTTTGTACTTTAATGTATGCTATAATGTTCAACAATTACTGTAAACGTTGACATGAGCACATATACCTACAATTTGAGCATGTCACATTGCTTGTTATGGAAAGTAGGTTTTCAAGCTCTTGTTTTTAGGCACTGGTAGCTTTTTCCTTCATGATGTTGAGAACTCTGAGCAATGCTCATCATCCTTTGTGTGTGTGATCATGCCTGATGCACTGGTCTCATCTTTCGCAGGTGTTGGAGAGTGTGACGAAATGCTGCAGACTGCAATCCACTGGTCTTACTCAGGCCAGGAAACAGGTCTGTGGGTGGAAAGTGGAAATGGTGGTCTTGCAGTACAAAGGAAGTCTCACCAGAAGACACTAACCGAAAGGAAGTATGCTTGGAAACATGCCATCACCCACACCCAACTCCAGCAAAACCTCATGCAGCTGAAGGGGGTTTATGGGATCTCTGAAGCATAGCCGCCCACAACTGTCATTAGACCAATCGGAGGGGTGGGGCGGGGGGGGGCAGTGTTTAATAGTGCTTTGGGGGTTTTTCCCCTCCTTTTTTGCTTTTTTGACTTGTAGTCATAAGCTCTAACCTTCATGTATATGTGTATAAAAATGCATAAAGAGAGAGAGAAAATACCTACTTTTTGTCCTTTATCCTGTCTAAGTTCTAAAATAAGATGTTCCACAAAACAATTTCATCCACACAAAAACTGAATGAAAAGTCCCTAAAGATATCCCACAAGTGGGACTCTTCTTAGGGTCAAACATTTAGGAGTTGAGTCCCAGTCATGGGTTGGCTAATACAGAGATCATGATCTTGGTCCCTTGAAACTGATCGCCTAACCACAGCTGGCATCAGCAGAAATACAATCAAGATCAAGTGAGATTTCACTTTTACAGTCTGGAGCCAAATCCTCCTTTGTTCTTGCTTTTTTTGTTAGTTTTTATTTAAAAGCTTATGCTTGGATATCTGGATATGGGACTCAAAGGCTAAACAGCTCTAGCTGGATAATATATTTTGAGCTAAGTGTATAGCTAGCCTGCTTTAAGTTTCATTTGAAGAACACTGCTCAGATGCTATTTTCAGATAACTATAATCCCACCTTTGATGAATTTCAGTGCAGTCAGCTGAAAGCATGAGTTGTTGACATTTCTTTGAAAAAAATCCATTTAGCTCAATGTGTTTTGCCCCCTTCCTGTATGATTTTCTCAGTGTATTCGCATTCAGTGCAGCTTTATTTACATAAGGTCCAGCTAAAAATGGATTTTTAAGACATTTGCTAAGAAACTGTTCCTGCTCAGTTTGAATGAGCAAGTAAGTGAATGAATGAAGTTCTTAATTCCAACAGGTTGTTACCTTTAGTGGCTTGTTAAAGGAACCACAGGCTCAAAAGCTCAGTTGCAAAGAGGATACATAGCATGTCTCCATCCATCCATAGACCAGGAAAGCTGCCATCTGACAGCGATGCCTAATGTATGACAGCAACTAACACAAGCCATCCTCTTCTCCCTATCCTTTCCAAGTCCCTCTGTCTGCCACTGCACATGCCCAGACATAACCCACCTCCTTAGTGCTGGCTCTGCTGGTTCCAAAATCTTGCTCTGTTCAACATGTTATAATGTGCTATGTGGTTTAGGCAATGAGGGAAGGCCCATGTAGTCATCTATTAAGAAATGGAAATGCATAATGTGGGACAGATGGCAATGGTTTCCAAGATTGTGCCTTAGAGATGAATGCAGAAATGTACAGTCACCTCAGACATCGCAAATTGTATCTGAAGTCCTTATGATAGGATGCAGTCCAATTCACTCCTTGTACTGCAAGGGCCAAAAGATACCACCAAAGAAGGTTCCTCTTCATTTATTTAAAGTCATGTCAATAAAAGACCAAAACCGTCCAAACCTCCGAACATGTCACATCACTGAAGTTACCTTAAGACAGAACACAACCAAAGCAAGGGAATGCAGTGTTCATGCCGAGTCCCCACTCTCCAACACAGCAGTCACCTTGGACCACGGAATCAAGCTCTGTTCACAGGAATACATGAGCCTGGCCCTCTCCCTTGCTGCTCACTCGCATCTCCTCCCACAACCCACATGCATCTGTGCCAGTCACAAAACTTACAATGGAACTGATTATGCAAACAGAATGGGCAGGTTGATAGTTTGCAGCTGGGGGGGATGGGGAAAAAAATAAGAAGAGGAGAGAAAGGCCTTCCAATTGCTTATGATTTTCAGTTTGGCAAGAGGTAAACAAAACCCCCAAGAGGCACCATCTCCTTCAAAATTGCCATTTTTATCTGTGCTGCTGCACCAAGCAGCTTGGAGTGATACCCACAGTACCCTGACACAAAACCACAGGAGGGTGAGGTTCCTGCTTCTGCTGGGAGCAGAATAGGGAAGCTATTTATTTTGGGTGCATCTCTGTGCAGTGAGTCATGTTTCGACTGGAAAATTGGCCACAGCTTTCTTGCAGATCTTTGTTGCCAGCAAAGCTGGCATGCTACCCAATTCCTCCCAGCTCCCTTTCTGCACCCCCACCCCCTTCCTCAGCTTGGGCTGCCTTTACATTAATAAAGCCCCCATTTAATAATAGTCATTGTGCCATGTTAACCTTGAGAGCCAGGGAGAAAGGACAGTGAAGGGCGTAGCTCTGTGCTATAATGAGCATTTGGTGCTATAGCAGGTGGGAAAGGCTTTGGGGATCTGGGCAGATTAGAAAGAGAGGGGGCTCTAGCAGATGTTGAAGCAGGATGATGTATTGCTGTTCACTCTGGGATTCAGACAATACCAGCACAAAAGCAGAACAGGAAAATGGGGAAAAAAATTGATCCCTTCTGATGGAAACTGAGCTGGAAACCAGACATGCTTGAAAGTGAGCATTTGAAAAAGACAAATATGGTTCCAGGCCCAGCACCTTCTCTTCTTTGTTATTGCCAGATTTCTCTTTTAAAACACCATTTCAGGTTTGATTTATCTTACATTAACTTAAGCCTTGAAGTGTTACATACAACTTCTCCTTCCTTTCCCCTCCTCTCAGGCAGTAACTGAAAGTAAATACATCTGAACTTCATCCTCTCCAACACACCTCACAGGCAGCCCAGGCAAGACAGCAGCTGCAAATGAGGTCTCACCTATACACCACAGGTCAGCAACACTTAGAAATTCAGACTGCTTTTTCTTCAGCTTTCATTGCAACGCTTCCAAAATATTTTAATGGTGTGATCCCTAGTCTTGTTAACCCATATAGCACAAGTCAGCTTCAGAACTAAATGACACATAATTGCCTATTAGCTAGGTGTGCATATACATATGTATATGTGCCTGCATGTGTGTGTGTATATATATATATATATAAAATTTTGTCAAGAGGACTAAAAAGCAGATTTAAATGATGAAACTTTGTCCTACCGAGGGCTAACACCTCAAGAGGCAATAGTGCATCTGCTGTAATAAATAATCTGAAAAAGATGAAAGAAAGTCAGGCTCGGTTTTGACCTTGATTTTCTGGAATGCAAATCAAAGGGAGATACTGGGTGCACAGCAAACTGAAAAGCAAATTTTTTTTAAAACAGATACCTGCAAATGAATATAGGACCCTAGTTTTGGAGTCCCACTAGAGCTGAAAATATAGCCCTAATTTCTGTTTCTCTTTGCAAAAATGTTGCCAAGAAACTCACATCTTTCTGAAGTTTATTACATAATTAAAACTGTGCTCTGTGAAATAATTTTAGATCAGCAGATCATCCACTTTTACATTCCTTATTTGTGACTAATACACAAAATCTGGGTTACTTGTTCTTGAATGGCACAGATCTGTACACTAACTGATGAATGCATCTGAAATTGCTGCTGTAAAGGAATTTATCTTCAGATTGTCCCACAGAGAGGTGTGGGTTGTTACAGCAATTTCTGAGAAGGACCTCAGGCCAACCCTTTCTAGCATCCTGGAAATTCTTAAACCAACCCAAATTTCTGATTTCAGAAGGCTGCCAAAAACCCCAGCAACAAACCCCTTCTCTATCAGAAAAACACAATGGAATAGCACAGGATATGACTATATCTATTATCTATTGTCATATGTATGTATTACTGCACTGGAGCCAGTTGCCCAGGGAAGCTGTGGCTGCCCCATCTGTGGCAGTGTTCGAGATCAGGCTGGATGGAGCTCTGAGCAAGCTGTTCTAGTGAAAGGTGTCCCTATGCATGGCATAGGGTTGGAGTAAAATGATCTTTGAAGTCCCTTCCAACCCATCCATTCTATGATTTTATGACCTAAGGATTGTCTGTTAAGACAGGGAAATATTCTGATTCCTAGAAGAACCACTTCAATATTTAGATGGCCGTAAAATGGCATATAACAGGATACATAGAAATGAAAGGAAAGTGGAACCAGTTGGTGATAGTTCATAGCAGTCTTAGGCATCTGTGAATCCAAAACTGAGCATGAGTTAGCAAGGATTTTTCTGATAGCTATCAGCCAAAGCCTTCCACCTACTCCAGAAGCTGTCAGCTATCCTCCTCCTCTGTAGTTGCTGACTGTCAGAGGTTGTGTTGATGGTCAGCTCACAGTTTCTGCCCCTGAGGCCTTGCAGGTGAGGGCAGGGAACCTTCTCTGCTCCCATATTCCTCTTGCCTGGGGACAAAGGGATGTGGTGTCACTTTCAGTGGGAGCAGGGGCTGAATGTATGAGTGAGGCTTTCTCCTTTGTTATATATATATTTAAATAAAATAACTTTTGTGAATTTACTCAGCAACAGCATTCCCTTGCCTGAATTAGTGGATTTGAATTAATGAAAAAAAAAACCAAAACAGCTCAGAGAACCTCATCACCACATTCACATCAGGTGTCCTCTTCACCCTCCCCACACTCCGGCAAGTGCTAATGCAGGGAAAAATCAAATCTCTTTCTGCCACTCATCTTCTTTATGGTACAGACCCCCTTCACATCCACTTGTATTCTCTGATTTTATATGTGGGGCTTTTTTGTTTGTGTTTGGGAAAACTAACAAAGCATGAAAATTAAGTCAATTAATAATGCTGTATTTATCAGTCATGCTTTTATGAGCAATTGCATTACATGATGAGCAGGACCCAAAGGCACAGTCTCCATAAGATTCTGGTCGTTTCCTGTGTCCCTGGCTTAAACATGCAAGCCCAAAAAGAACATATGGAATACACATGGGGTATTTTGAAATAGCTGAGTACTTATGATAAATTTTAATTTGTGTCTTCTTTCAGCATTTAGAGGCCTCAAGTTTGGATTGTGGGTTTTGCTAGGATACAGAAAAATGATACAAATCAGAGTAAAATGGGAATTATGTGGCTTCAGGAACATCACTGCATTTTGGTTTAGGCACCAAAATAGAAATCTACAATTTTGTGTTATCCTATATCCACTGACCATCAGCCTCAAGAGAGGTGTCTGAAGCCAAGTGCCTCCTTCCTTCTGGACCGGATCACTGTATTTGCTGGGCTCCCGCAGATAGGACACATAACACACAGGCACTCATGGAAATGGGTGAGCAAAAAAACCTGGGAATTCTGAAAAAAAATGACAAGAAGAGAATGATGGACTCTGTTGCCATGGCAGATATATGTTACATGTACAGCTTCCTCTGGAGTCAGAAATGCTTGGACACCAGTAGAAGCTATGGTTTAAGAAAGTGAAAGGAAAACGGGAAAAGGTGGCTAATGGTGCTAAGTAATTAGATCTACGGACACAGCTAAAATACAAGAAAGAAATACTTGAAATATTATTTGATTTATTAGTATGCAGGATAAGCTTTGAGAAAAAAATAAATCTCTGAAATGAAAGGGAAATATGTTTCACAGCAGAAAAAACCCACAAAACAATCTAGAAGTGCTGACTGGGAATAACAACAAAAGCCAGATGGCATAAAATGGCATCTTTAGGGTTTATGTGGCATAAGGAACTGCGCACAAAAGCATGCTCTGAGTCCTTAAAAGTCTAACACCACTTACTGGGCATGCTCAGTGTCCTTAGATAGCCACATTAACTTACTTAATGTGCTCTGGCCTTAAAAGCTGGACAATCATCTCTACCATTTAAGCTCTCCCAGCAGTTCATCAAGCTTTGTCTGCTGTGCTGTTATATATCCTCAGCAATCCAGGATATTCTGCACTATCAGAAACTTGAAAGAGGATGCTTTATCACCATTAACAACACAAATCACCCCCCACACCCTGCCATAGGCATAAGACTCCTCCCATTCTCTTGTTCAGTTATTTGGAATGGCAATGAAGCTTTAAGGAGCTCACTTAAGTTTCTTCCAGACAGATCTGCAATATCACTGAAATGTCTTCCCATCACATGAATATAAAGGGAAAGGAAACCTGTTTTCATCTACCCACCTAAAATTGTGCTCTACTCGTTGTGAGTGCGAGATTGATTTATTAGCGAAACATCTATTTAAACAATTCATTAACTTAATACCGTAACCAGTACTGAACTTCATATTTGTCAAAACTTAAGTTCTCTATTAATTTAATTCCAAGAAGGTCCTGCCTACTCCTTTTCATCTTTCCACCAACACGGAAATACTTTAACTGCAATCAAAACCAAGTCCAGTATAATTTACATTACAATTGTTAAAAGTGCCATCAGTAGTTCAGACATTTAGACACCATATTCCATTTTTTAATGGAGATTTACAGAAATCTTCTTAACAGCAAAGAAGATTTCTCTCCCCAGACCTTCAGCTTCTAAACTCAGCCTTTTCTCCTTTCTTTAGTGACAGATTTATGCATATAAAAAGAAATAAATGAATCAGCTTTTTCTAGTTACACAGTAACCCGATGTTTATTTGGATCAAATTTGTAAAAGAAACACGATCCCATGCAAAACCTCTGCAACAAGCCTGCTGTATTTGCAGATGTTTTCTTTAAACATGAGACAATATCTTACTTTTAATAATGAATCTGTAATACTAATTTCAGGACTTATATAGATATGAAAAAGGTCTCAGCAGGGAATTTCTTTAGCCTTTGCAGCATTTTGTGAAAGCTCTGTCTTTCCCATGTAAAGAATTTAAAACAATGTTACAGTTTTGTAAACTTCTACACCTGCAGTTGTTTGTCAAGGACTGTTACGGTTTTAACTAGAAAAACATCTAGAAACGGATTTCTCAGAATTTGGCCAATCACCTCGAGGGGTGGACGGCCAAGGGACCAATTACTTTATGCCATTCAACACGCTTCTGCGTATTAACATATAAAAGCTGTTCAATCTTCCATTAAACTTCCTTACTTCGGATCATCTTTGGTGCTCGGACTGTTCTTTACCTGTTCACAGTGCGACAGCGACAGACTTAGACTTTGATTTCTCACTCATGAACAAAAGACACGTAAATATGATGATCTGGGTCAATATGCAACTTTCTTCCAGATGGTTTGGATCCTATTGGACTGTGAACCACAATATTCAGGGATGGATCAGAAGTTCCCAGTATCACTGGGATTCTAGACATCCTGCTGAATCTACTTTTAATTAAAATTTAAACTGTGCTGGCCTTATTTTGAAAAGATTAGTTCACTGTGAAACATTACACTACTTTTTATTTTAAAATGGTGTGTGAATTTTGTTACTCATTAAATGTGCCAGATTGACAGTCCTCAACCCTCCTGTACCCACAGAATGGTGGAAGAGTAACATAATCTCCCAAATGTTGTCTGGCATTGATGGGAATAATTTCACTTGGCTTCTAATTTTGATAGAAATAGAGTCACTCCACATAGCAGGAAATGAACTTTCACACGATAAAGCCTCCCAAAATACTACTGAACGATATTTATTTTATTGACTGTGAGACAGGTAGGATAAGTATCTGGGAGTGAGAGAAGGGGAAAATAAGCACTCATATTCTCTGTACAAATTTGAAAGGTGTAAAATCACTACGTATCTGTCTGAGATTTCCAGTGTGAATTTTCCCAGAGTAAGAGAACACCTAATACAACAGTATATCCTGTTTCTACACATCTCCTATGGATTTTGGAACATAGGGTACATTATGAATAAAAAAGAACATAGCTTTTGTCTGCTGTTATCTATGAGCAGAAGAAGACCCTGAAGAGCAACAGTAATTTTGCTGCATTTGCAAACAGCCCAGAACTCCCGTGTATTGCCTTAGAGTGTCAAACAATTGACCTGGAAATCACCTCTGCTGGAAAATTAGCTGTGACTAAGTCCCTTGCACCTCTTTCTTGAGAATCAGGAGCAACTGAAACATGAAAAATATTTAGATGGGGATTTATGGATTCAGAGATGTCCTGATTAAGTTGAATGGAAAAAGACCAGAGAAATTGTGAGGCAGTTAATAAAAATGCCAGTTAAAAGAAATTCAGGCAAACCTAGGCAAAATGTGGTGCTAAGTATTGTCTTTGTTTCAGAGATCCTGTCTGACACAGCAGATTTAGCTATAGCCACATATGCCACTATACTGAGTCCTTTACCACAAGGATGCCCATTTTAACATTTTGAGTACAAAATAGTTTTAGTGAATATCCATGAGAACACCATTACCAGAGGGAAATTATTTTAGTGCAAGCTAATGGAAACCACATTACATGAGTAAATTATTTTACTGCAAGCCTATGAAAACCACATTACAATGGTCAAACAATCTCATTTCAAGTCCACTGAGACCACATTAATAAAGTTGTTATCAAAGTAAACCAATTTCAAATGAACTCTATGGGGATTTAGTTTTAAACGGCAACAAGATTTCAATGCATGTTGAGAAAGGCCCCTTGAAACGCTATTATGGTGTAATGTCAAATGTGCAAAGTTACAGGGGGCCAGCTACATGATTATATAAAAAAAGGGCACAGTCTTTTCCAAATTCTGCTAATTTGACTAACAATTTGCTATTAATTACCATTTGTGTTCTATCTATTGCTTCCTTTCCAATGCATGATGAGTTTTTCAGAAAGCAATACAAGCAAAATGAATTTTAAAACATTTCAAGAAGTCATTATGACAACCCAAAAGTCAGTAACCTCCTTTAGCCACTTGTAACAAGCATGCATACAGTATTTTGGGATGGAAAAATTGCAGTAAGTCCTTATCCCATGTGCCAGGAGCAATAATCATCATGCATTGAGGAGAGCACAGGGCTTGTGTCTGAATTAATCTGCAAAGCAGACTATGTACACAAGAAGGAGGAAAATGGAGAGCCTATACGTTCCCTGTTAAAACTGGGAAAGTTGCACTCATATCAGACGAGATGATATTAACGTGTTATACACGCATCTGGAGGCACACTCTTTCACATATAGCAATGACCTCAGGTGATGCTTTCACTTTTCTCCTTTGATTTTTTTTCCTCCAACATTCTTTGTCCTAACTACTTCTATAGAAAAATAAACTTTAGCCATCAAAAGCTGCAGAAAACATTTCTTTATGTGTTTTAGAGATGGTTCCAGACACTCCTTTGATGGATCAGTCCCAATGTTTGTGGGCTCTTTTCACTTTTTAGATTGACCAGCCATGAAACTTAGAGTGCAATATGCAGATCCATGAGTCTACACTCAAACTTAACAGATATCAACTCAGCACCCAAGCTCTGCCTAACTAAATTCAAACTCTCCTGATGCAGAAGACAAAATATTTAGGCATGAGAAGAATTCTGTCTTAAATCATAGATACCTGTGGATTTAAAGCATCTATAGTTTTTGGTAGCAGGGTGAAATATTTTCTCTACCACTTTAGAAATACATTCTAATTTAACTTCAACTGCCAAAATCCTTTTTGTAGATCTAGCTGCAATTTTCATGCCCACTATGCAGAGAAATGTTTTACAAATGGTGAATAATTTCAACGTGGATCTTTAGATATCCTTCTTACATATTAAAACTTTCTAAGCATACAAAAAGTAGTGTTATCTCTGCTGGCATAGAAAACCAGTTCAGGTACTATGTTGATACTGATGCATTAGTAAAGTGCTAACTACTGAAAAGCTTTTTCTATTCAGATAAGAAAACAAATCATGATTCCTAACAAATCTTTGGTTTTCAAGATGCAGATAAAGATCTTGAAAAAAATTACGCTAGAGAGTATTTTAATACAAAAATCAGTTCAAAAATACTGCATTCATAGATTGTAGCTGTGGGTCTTTGAGGTGTTCACTAATTTTGATTAGGAAGAAGAAGAAAAAGCATCCCTTGGATACTCCTGAGTGGCACATTGCTGATAACCAGCACAAGAATTAAACAAATAGGAACAGACAGTGTATATGATGAAAATAAGCCATTCTGACAACCCTACCTCAAAGTGCCATAGAATTTTAAAATTGTAAGATTTGCTTAAATCAATGTAAATTATGTTCACCTTTGAAATATATAAATATTTAAGTTATTCCCAAACTTTTCCTGCTCTGCATTATGACTTAGGGATATTAGAAAGGTGACAAATAATAGTTTTTCAAAATCATAATTCTCCTGTTCATTTGCCAACTGTTTCTACAAACCCCCCCCAAATTTACCAGCTGGTACGTCTGAGTGCAGTCTGCAACACTGAAGTTCTGGGTTTAGATTCTGCTGATCTCAAGTGAAAAAAATCTCTTTAACAAATACATAACTTTCTGTCAAGTATAGGCTAGTTTGGGGTGGGTTTGTTTTGGTTTTTTTTTAGTATTTCCTAAGTAATCTCAAAGCAAGTACACATTGAACATCTACTTATGTAAATTCAAATAGTTCTGACAAAGAATTGACACCTCTGCTTGCATTTCTCCTTTTTATGTTACTGTGACTATTGCTGATGAACCAAAAATAAATTACTTGATGTTATTTCATTTAAAAGTTATATTAAGGTCTTAAGTTTGAGCATGTATTTTCATAGCTTCTTTACTGCAGTACATCAAGTTGAGGTGAGGATTTCAGATGCAGATACAAAATAATAATCACAGCAAGAGGAAAACTACCAAAAGACAGTTGATTTCTCAAAATTCTTTTGTGACAAATTAAAAATGAAATAAATAGAGTCCACAGTCTTGCCCAAACTCTAGGTGTATCATAGGACAAATTTCTAATCCTTTTGCCATTTTCATGAAAGTCTTAACCTTGAGTATGCATATTTTCATTACTTCTAAATGTTGAAAGAAACAAGAAATCAAGTCCAGTAACTACAGCAAGAACACAGCTATATTAAGTTCAGTGAGACATGAATACTTGAATTTATATTTAGAACCAGTTTCTTCTACCCACAGAAAATTCGTAACTGTTGATTTGTTGCAGGAAGAAATTTCTCCAAAACAAAGTTGACTCACTACCTTTCTACAAAAAGGAAAAATATCCCCTTACTAATACAAATGAGAGAGTGTGGGTTTGCTTTTCAGAACTTTGTTCTCTTGTAGTCCTGAGTGCACCTATTTCAGTGTAGTGGATGAAAGCAATCACATTGGTGGATGTCATTGTTGAAAACTTCTGGTATGCATTGTCTTTTTTTGTTTCCCACTGATGCACAAAAACTGACTCAACAGCTTTGTAGCAGTCTGAAAAGTTGCAAGAGACGCTGCAACCTAAAAAAAAAATTAAAATGGTAGAACTTCAGCACTGAAAACCCTTCTGTCTGAACAGGAGGGGAGAACTTTGAGTTAGAAGCATTAAGTGTTGGATTGTCTTAGTAGAGGAAACATGCACACTAAGACAGTAGTGCAATAGAATCAGTCTTGAAACAGTCATCTGTGGAGAGCTGTTTGCTAAAGTACTAAGATGATCCAGAAGTATTTGGAGGTCACTACTGGTAGCTGAGCTCTGTATTGGAATCAAAGATATACAAGCAACTTCTCTGGAATTTAGTATTTCCAAGCTGTCATTGAATCGAATAGACACACAGATTAATTTGTGTTAAAAGAAGTCCTTAGGCCACTTTGAAGATATGTGTTAGCCTTGAAGATTGCAAGACTGCAAAGGCTGCTTTAAGCATGACAGGACAAGCCTCTGAAGCACTTAGGACCCTGCAAAACCAACCATACCTTCTGAGTTAATACACTGGGTTAATAGACTCTGTGATCTGTGACATGGACAGAAGGCAGGTAGAAGTGATACAAGCTACATTTATGGTCAGTCTTAAGGTTGTTTCTGAGAGTGGCTCTGGTGTGTTCAAAGACGGGGAAAAAAGAGATAATTTCATAATATTGAGAAGATGGAGGAATAGTTTGTATTCAGTGCAAACATAGACATAAACCTTAGTTGGAATCTCACCAAGCTCTTTATTATCATCAATTGCAATTAGAAATTGGGATGTTTTTACTTCTCTTGATTTCAGTCTCTGTTCTGATATACCATTCTTAGGACTGACTTTGAAAGTCAACAAATTTCTACTCAAGACAAGGAAATATTTTTAGCAGCTTTGATATATTTGCACATTTGCAGGTGCTGTGGTCACTGTGCATGCCACATACCTAGCTGAGTCATAAACTGTGGCTCTGACAGTTGTCATGAGCTAAACAAATACAAATCAAAGTTTGGCAGCTGCATAAGTGAATGGAGGTTTGTCAGGATAGGAACAACGTCCAAAATGCCGTCTTACCCAAGAACCAGTGTTGAATCATTTATTTGGACCTCATTTCAAAGTGGTTGAATAAAAAAAGAGGATGAATGAGCCAGAAACAATAAGAATTTGAGAAAACTTGAGCACAACTGTAACATTTCATGGTAGTCTAAATCAGCAGTGGTGTCCCTGGAAATTGTCTTTGCTCAGGATGCAGGCAAAGAATCCATACATAGCTGTTCTTGCATGCAGAGTTCCAATAACAGCTCCTGCAGTCCAGTGTACCTGATACATTCACCGCATTATAAAAAAGTATCAAATGATCCATAGAAGAAATCTGAGAATAAATATTAATTCTAAAAGATATGAGAAATTCAGTGTACATGGTCTTGCCAGGCTCTTGTCTGCATTGACAGACCAAACACATCTCACCTGTTAGAGTTATACAGGTAAATATCAGTATGGTTGAGGATTGAGAAGCTCATTATAGGCCCATTGGTTGCAATAACTTGAGGAAAGATGAATGGAAATTTAGAAAAGCCTGTTCACCAGCTTCTCACTTCTTGGCACATGGATTAAATGCATAAAACAGGTTTGGCAATATCACATTGTTTTGCAGTCTACCATACGTGAATCAGTTTGCTTACAAAGAGAGACAAATATCAAGAATAAGCATACCAGAGAAGTGATGCCTATCTAGTTCTATTGGTGGGTTCATACCCACTCTTCATTTATTTGTTGCTCTATAAACATTTCATATGATACTTTAAAGTTTCTGTTTTATCAATAAAATTAATGCAGTGTATCCCTGTCTTCAGTGATAGACGAAGAGATTTAATTTCTCAATTAAAAAATTCTAGTCTTATGGTTTGGCAGTTTTTGTCTAATTTTTCATTTTCCTTTCTTTTCTGGTGAGTTACATATTCATAAAAGCTACAGAATCTGAAACATTTGGTGAGATTTTACAGATTTACTTTTTAAACTCTATCACATACCATAAATTGCTGTCTGAACCCTTTTTTTCCCCTGATATTTCTTTGGATGTGTTTTTTCTTCCTAAGAATTAAAAAGATCTGCAAGAGAGTGCTCCCTTGTAAAAGTCTCCTTTCAGAGAGACTGAGCTGCTTTCTTCTGAATCGCTCTTGTTCTGCCCCAGCCAGTTATTCCATGGGCTGGTGTTTGAAATCAAGCCCCTTGTTTTCTTCCACTCATCTTATGACCCATAGCATGTGATGAACTTTGAACTTCAAAGATTTGCCCAAACAAAGTGGAGAGGTCTAACTAATTAAAAAACGAGTTACAGGGGGGAAAAAAAAAAAACCACAAGAAAAGACCCAATTTTGTTTAAAAATTGAGATCTTGCTGAAGAACATAAAAGTCAGGTATTCCGGTTCACCACATCACCTACACCATTGGTGATATTCCCATGGCAAAGCACATCATGAATGTCTCTGAATTAAAAATTGAATTTTGCAGGATGGGCTCCAGAAATTCCCATCTGCTCTGATTTGCTGCTGTAATTGGAGTTTTAGAAACATCACATCTGAGAAGTTAAAAGAGCATATATCAAGTTACTCTAACTTTTTAAGTGGAGTGTTTTGTAGAACGATGTATTTGATGATAGTGAGCAAAACTGGCACCAAGTACGTTAGATAATTCCTCAGATTTTCTGGAAACTAAGCATTTTAATACTCTGCAATAATGAGGATAAAAATGATTGCTTTAGTTTCCTTAGCAGGGAAAAATAATAGCTTTTTGAGAGACATCATTTATTTTGAAATAAAACAAAAGAATATCTTTTCAGTAAATGGAAGGTATCAAATGCTTTTGAGTTATGTAGGTGTACAAGTTAGCTGCAGCACCTTCTATCCAAACGTGGGCAACTTCAGGCAGAGTTGTGATGAAACTGTTTCGAAAACCACTCTCAAACATTCAAGACAGAGCACGCAATTCACACAACCATAGAATCATCAAGGCTGGAAAAGCCCTATAAGATCATCGACCCCAATCATTAACCCAGCACTCCCACCATGCCCTAAAGTGTATCCATGTTTTTGAACCCTTATAAGGATGGTGACTCCACCCTTCCCCCATTTCTTCTCTCTTTCTAGGCACCATGATTTATTTCAGTACTTCAGTACTTCATGCACCTAAACAGTATGAAAAGACAATATCCAGGTCTGTAAACAAAAAATACCTTAAGTTTTCTAATTGAGGGTCCTTATCTCAGCCTGACACCTTTAAGAGCAGTAGAATCATGAATTTCATTTCCCTCAGCAGATTCCCCATCACCCACATGTCTGTTTTTTCGGTGCAGCTGCCCAGAGAACAGTACATAGATGCAATAGTTCTTCTCAAGCTTTGTTTCAACCTTAAATTCACCCCACTAGGATTTGCAATGCCCTTGTCCTCCTGCCTTGGGATAAAGACAGGCAAAACACACACTTGGTGTTTTCCCAATTGTGGTTCTTTATTCCATTAAAAGGATAGAAAATAGAATTGAAGTGGAACCCTTCAACAGATAAATTTTAGACAACAATTTCAATTTCAGAGTATATCTACACCATGATAATTTTACCTATGCAGTAGCAAAAAATAAAAAATGAAAATGAAAAATGTGTTTAATACTACTGATGTAGAAAAGCATATTCCATATTTATAAATGGTATCCTAGGTCAGATTTAACTGAGAGCAAAATCTGACCTGCATTTGACTTCAAGGCACAAGGACTATGTGTTACTGTGTTCAGGTTATTTCAACTCCTTGCTTACTATGAATTTTATAAGACACCATATGCTACCAAGCTGCCTCTAAACAGTATACAGCAATAAAATAAATATGATAAAACCCATACATGTAATTATCTACCTGGGTAAAATTTTTAAAACTAATTCCTTGTCAGAAACAGGTAGAAACTTTTGCAATACAAAGCATGCATTATCAGTATTCTGTGTATTTAAATATCTGAGTGTTTAGATATGTAACCTAAGGAAATTTACAGCTTTTTAACAATATGACCCATAGAGTCAGGGTAATTGCAAATGGGTCAAAGACTGCAACACAACGCACCAAGTCCTCCATTGGAGTCTCTTCCCAGTTTGAACTTGTCAGCAATTCATAGTCCCTGTTTTTGTTTTTTTTTCCAGACATGCATGTACCTCTTCTTCTTAACCCTCCTTTTTTTAATTAAAAAAAACCCATACATTAAAAAAATCCAAGTAAACCCCTTCCCACTCCAATATCCTGTTTCTCTCTATGTCTGCATGCAGGTGGTATGAGAAGTGACATGATTGTTGCCATTTCTTCTTCACTAACTACTCACTAGCATAGAAACCCTCTATGCTTCCACTGAGCCTGTTCCTTTTGCTCCCTGATCAAGTGAGTGCCTAAGAAATACACCCTGTCTTTAAAAATGCACACACAACAATTCTCATCCAAACAAAAAATACCTCCTTTAGATTTTTTCTTAAAGTGTGTTTATATTTGTTCCTGGAATGGATAGCTTCTTCTTAAACAACAGTCATGAATCACACCTACTTAGAGGTTAATTATCTGTTCACTGAACTTTCTCATTATAAAAGTATATATATGTTCTGACCCAAATATACAGGAGGAAAAAATGTTATTTTATATATGCTAAAATTTGGCATGAGAAGACACTGCAATAAATATCCTCACCACTGAGATATTTGATAAAATATAGGCACTTCTTCTTCAACATTTGTTTGGGGTTTTTTTTGTTTAGTTGTACATGAATCAGGTAAGAGATCCATAGCTGTTAGTAATGTGATATTTATGATTAATGTGACTGCACATGATTTGTGCATTAAAGATTATCTGGAATTCTGGCAGGATTCTTCTTTTCTTCTTGAAAATAAAATGACATTCATAATATGTAAAAAAAGGAGGAAAAAAAGAATAAAATTACAAATATATCAGATCGTATCTATGCCATAATTTGTAATCATGTTTAAGCATATACTTAATTATAAATTATAAATTTCTTGTCAATAAGGACAATAAAATTGAACTACCACTCATGTATAGCCTTAGAGGAAAGGATTGATGCTAACTGCATTTGTTTTCACTATCAGATGCAGAGTTGGAAACAGGTTTATTCATACAGAATCTCTCATACTGGAGCTCAGAGTTCTGCTTTTAGCCACAGACAGAATTGCTGGATCAGAT
>VWZT01009474.1:99774-110905 GCA_013397055.1 Pachycephala philippinensis | reverse complement strand
CTCTTGGGCCACTCACATGTTTCTTGTTACCAAAATCAGCACACCTGCATTCCATGCTGGCCTTCCCCCTCTTCCCAGGGATGCAGGTGTAACCTATCAAGGCCAAGGCTGCCTGCAGCCCACTCTTGTAACCCTATAGGCTGTCAAAATCAAAAATCTACATGCATCTTTTCCAGATGGCTGTGATATGTTTACTTTAAATATTATGCCACTGATTAGGTGGGAATTATTTATTTTCTATTGAAGTGATCTTTTAAAAGAGTTCTCATATAAGCAGCTTTTCTACTAACAGTGTTGCTCAGTGCAGTGGAATGAAAATGGTAGTGAAGGGGAACATTTTTCTCAGCGTACTCCGAGTCAGTCTATTCTGACAGGCAGCAAGAGCAGGTAGTGATTTGAGACTGAAGTCATATCAGGCTTTGGGCTTTGAAGTGTATGAGAAAATACCTTCTTTGAGTCTTATCACTGCCTATTCATCTCTCTGAGCTATTTTTTGAGATACTGTGAATGCAGTTTGTTCTCCTTCTGTGAACTGTATTAAATAAATTCTACGGACTTACTGTGATAGTATATTTATAGATGTGCTAAATGTTTCATTTTAACACTAATCTACTAAGATATTGGTTTTACATGGTTCCTTGAAAAACACTAGGGAATCATGGTCGTGATGGAATAATGCACTAGCAAAACTTATCTTCTGACTATCTCTTCTTTCTCCTAAAAGAAGGTACTGAACAGAATGCTTCTTGTCTTTCACTATACAAATTTCACATCCACAATTCATTGAGTTTCACTCATCAACACAGACACTATTGTTCAAATGTGAAAAAGAAACAACAAAACACCCCAAAATGAATCTTGTAGTCACACTTAGGGCTCAGTAATTGTTTCATGAGGTTGATTTTTGTAATTTAACACCACTAATGAAATTTTATTTTAACTGTGATTTTTAAGTTTTGATCAATGTATTGCAAAGTTTCTATTTTATGCATACAATATGACCAATTAAAATGATGAATTTTTTTTCATCCTAAGAATAAAAGTATTTTCAGGTCACTGAAAGTCTCCATGACTGGTGAGTAGTCTAACCAATTTAAAAGATATAAAATTTTCAATCAGATAAGTACAAATCACCAAACTTTTAATACAAATAAGACCTTCTTTAAGAGATTATGCTGTTATAGCCATGTATCTGTCATGGCCGATGAGGTTAAAAATCCACAAAATTTCACAGCAACTATAGGTTGGTCTTGAAACCATGACAACAGTGTGCCAGGGGAATAGTGAAGAGTACCCAGAAACAGAAAGCAATGAAGAGTCCCCACAAACAGAGTACTATAAATCCTTATTTTGTTGACAAATAATTGTTCTGTTTAGATTGAAGCAGAAACTATAACAGAGAATAAGGTTAAATAATAACTTGGTGGTACCTGATAGGATAGAAATAAAACCTCGAGTTAGCTTAGGGGATTATATTGCTAAAAAACACACCCCCACAGAAATTTGTATATGTAAATGATAGTATAATGAACTGAACCAAGACCATCACATGCGCATTAAGAGTTTTGTTATATAAGTGTGAGTGACTAATCACCTGTTTCTATATCATTCTTTCTTTGTTATCTCTTTGTATAAAAAACTGTGCTTATTTCCTAAAAGATATATCAGTTGTGTTAGATGCCTGGCACCCTGTTCTGCAGAATTGTAATAAAATTAAGTATCTCGACTCCATATGTTGATTGGCTCTTGCATACAGAAAGATCTCATAACTGGGACATGTGTAGTATTTGAAACTACTCTGCTAATCTGCAAGGTGTGTGACAATGACTCACATTCACCCACACACTGAATTGTAAATTCATCATCCTTCCCACCAAACTCCCCCATTTTCTACAATTCCTGTGTACTCTGCTCAGTGACAAAAGCACTCTTCCCCCATTTCCAAAACATGTCTCTTTCCATCCTTCTTTCATCAGTCTGATTACAAATTCTGAGTGGTCAACAGCATTTATCATTTCAGCAGTTGAAGTTCCTCTCCCAGCTGTCCCACCTTTCCTGTCTGTATTACTTTGATCCTATTCTCCCAAGGATGGGAGTATCCACATGCTACAACTGCAGCAGCAACCTGTTCTCTCCAGACCTATTCTGCCAGAGACACAAACAGCAAAAAGAAAGACTGGACAGCAGTCTTTGCTTCTCCAAATACAAAAGCAACATGTAAAGCTACCTTGTACTTGTAGACAACTTGTTCTCCCCTCCTAAGTACACTATAAGGTATAAATAGGTGTATCTACTTTCAACCATGTTCCTTCTGGCAGCCTTTACCCACAAAGATTGGCAAATAGGGAAGGAAGCGAGATCAATGGGATGAGACCTCTTGAGCTGGCAGGGACCTGTGCCTGTGGTGCCAGCCAGGACATCTGCTTAGGCAGGAGTGAATATGTCCATTCATTCTGAGTTCTGACTTTTTTTTTAACTGCTCAGTTCTTTCTAGAATCACAGATCATTTCATGTGATGAAAAGTTAGTCAGCTAGGTAGCATAAGCATTAAATCAGAGATCAAATTTGTCACATTCAGTTCCATTTAGATGAGTAACTGAGCATCAAATGTGGATCACAATATATAATAAATGATAAAAGCAAAGTAAACACTTTAAATCTCAATTCATTCGGCCAATGAATTAAGGATTCATTAATGGCAGTGAGTCACTTTTTAATAAAATCTATCAACAGAACATGAAAAAAGCCCCTGCGGTTGTCATGGTATTTAATATAAAATGTATGGTAAGATAAATGGCTGATTTTTAATGAATAGATCCCACTCTATAAAGGTAGATATTTAGGCTCTAAAGCCATGTAGCACACACAGCAAATTGTCTGGATCCAGGGCTTTGCTACTGGAATTATAATTAGTCTGTCTGCAACTCCATCTGTAAAATGATTCCTTCTCAGAGCATGCAGAGATTCTGTTGTGGCAGCAAAGAAATTTCGTAAATAACAGCAAGAATGACAGCCACGATATGGAAATCTCTTTTTAACCCAAAAAAATCAAACAAAACCAGATGCTAATCCCTAAGGAACATCTGAAAATATAAACAGCTCAAAAGTGAAAAAAACCAAAAACCTATGAGACAGATATTTTCTTGGGCAGGAAAAAGTATCAGGCTCTTCCTAGAAATCCAGTGGAAATTTGTTCGTGACTCACAGGGAATTTATGAGTTTTATGAGTTGTCTATGTGACAAGCAGCAAAGAACACAGTACCTGGGAAGCTATGCTTATTTATTACTTTTCCGTTCTTTCAGCTGGTACTCCTAAGACTCTTGCTTAAAACTCTTGAGTTAAGGAATGGGAAAGGTTATCTGTTCACTAAATTATTTTGTCTATTTTATTTGCCTCTTCTTTGCAATTGTAAATACTCCTTTCTATTACCTGAATTACACATCACTCATAAAAGAAACTATTATAGCCACACAATATTTTCCAGGGTGAATGATTCCATCCTGGCACAAAGTGGATATTCCTGAGTCTTGTTAAATGTGAGCAGACACCAGGATCTCACGAGAATGGAGAGGATCTCACATTGGTGGTACAACGGGGCACACAGACTTCAGGCACACTTAAGAATAAATGTGTATCTGAACAGGTTTGGTTAGAAGTGATGTAACAGGACTAAAATTCGTCCAAAGCCAACTTCCTCATATAATTTTTGGGTGAATAAAGAATGAAATGTTACATATTTTTGCCTATAAGAGCAATGATTCATTAGAACTATAAACAAATACTAAAAGACCGTTTTTTTAAAGCCAGAAAATATAAGAATCTGTAGGAAATCTAGGTAAAAACAGAGAACTTGGAAGAGGGTATACTCAATGAGGTGTGCATTGTTTTCTGTGCTAGAAATTTATTTTAAACTCAACCTGTGTATCCAAGTTTAGAAATATTCCAGGAGATTCCTGTTGTCTCTCCAGAAAGTTTGTCCAAGACCCAAGCTTCAGCCCTAGGACAAGGCAGGTGCTCTCTGCTTGTTCTCTGCTGTTTGCCTGACCAGTGATTTCTTCTCTCTGTGCACTGGGAGGCACACCAAGCTGATGGACTACAACAGAAATAAAACCAGGAACTGAAACACTGACTTGTTTGGGGATCATTACTTGTAAAGTGCCTTAGTGTAAGTACTAGAATACAAAAGAGACAGAATGAAGAGAATTCCACTATGTCCTTACCATATTTAAATACAAGAAAAATAGTACGACAGTTAATATGGTGATTATTTTGAGAATTTGTAAAATTAGAAATTACATAATTTGATTAACTGTATTGATTTAAAATAAAAATTTTAAAATACAGTACACGTATTGATTTTCAAGATCTATGCTCAACAAAAAATTCTGGGACATATAAAGAAAGCTGAAACAGATTCCCTCCCACTCTGCAGTCTTTTTTCCACTGAAATTTGATTTTTCACCTGGATTTCTTTTTCAGCCAGCTTCCCCAGGTAGCTCTCAGACATCAGGGGAAAAAAATTGTATGAGAAGGGATGATACACCATCTGGCATCTGGTTTCACTATTTGTGTGTTTGAGACATGCATCTAAGTGCTCAGAAATACCTTCAAATGCACATACTGTATTCAAATGTATAGTAAAAGAGTAACAAATCTGCTTTGTTGCAGATTCTTTGATCAACTTCTGTTACAGACAAGCAGAAAGTGTCACTCCATTACATGTTTGTCAAGAGTTCTGATAGTGCTAAAAAGGACAATTCTCAAAAACAGAGATTCAATAAAAGGATAACTTAGGTTACATTAAGATATGTCTAGATTTTAGAGTTTCCACTAAAGTTGATTCTAGTGCTACTTATAGGCAGAAGTTAACAGTACTGTTTCGTGACCTAACTTACAGTGTATTTTTTCAGAAGGCAGACTAAAACCTGTGGTATAATAAAGTTTTGGAGTCACAACATAAATGTCTGATGCCAGAAATAAATTTTGATATAATAATACTGCAAGATAGTTTAAATACATAAGCAAACACACACTTGTAGTTAATAGTTCACATCGATACTATTTCTTTCCTCTACTGCTTGACAAAAAATAATTAAAATTAAATATCTCTGTATTTTACCCTATTCTGTATAGTCCTCAATTTACTGTGATTGGAATACAAACTGAGGACATCATCAGCAAGGGCCTGATATTAAATTAGTTAAATTAATATTAACATTAGACTTTGTCTGGCCAAAAGTACTGCTGTACTTTTTTTTCCCCGAATCAATGCATCTAAACACAAGAAACTCTTAGCCTTTTGGCTGAGGCTGTAGTTTTACTTAGCACACAAGGAAAGATTTACAAGTGTAGAAACATAAATTTAAAGAATGGAGGACATGACCTATGGGAAACCTACAGGAAGCAGAGATATGGAAGGGTTTCTAGAAGATGCATCAGCAGAATGATTAGACAGGTAGAAAGAGAGACACGGTGAGAGCAGTTGCGGAAGCAAAGACAGAAAATTATTTCAAACAAAATAAAGGACAGTGTGGAGGTCAAAGACGATGAATATATATTGTTAAAGTCTAAGGTTTTGCTAAAATGTCACCAAAGATATTAACAAAAATAATGCCCTTCAATTGTAAGGGGTAAATTGAGCATAAATAAATGGGGAAAACTGGTCTGCATTTAATGAGCTTGAAGTAAAAGGGATGAACAAGATAGGACAACGAATGAGGATAAAATTTAAGATAAAGGTAGGATATCTTTCAAAGAGCAAAGACTGCCCTTTTTATATTGTTAAATAAAAGAAGCAGAAAGTAGTGAGAAGTTATGTGGAAAGAAAATGCAAAGATAAGAGTGGTGTGGAAGAGTTTCAGAGTTAAAGAGAGGTCACAATAACAAGAGCAAAGTTGAGGGAAGGACTGCTAGAAAATAAGCAGATCAGCAGAGAGAAAGGAGAAGTGAATGCCAGGAAGAAAACAAGGAGGCAAAAGAAGGAGAGAAGAAAGTTGTGCTGCGTTTCAATAACATCTTGCAAGAAAGTGGCAAGGTGCTATATGGGGAAGAGGATAAAGAGAGGGATGAGAGAGACAGAGAGGCAGGGAGGGAAGGAGAAGACAGAGCAGGGTTTGAAGTCTGAGTCAATAGTGGGAAAAAACAGATGGAACTAAGGAGTTCTAAAGTAGCTGGGAAATAGTTTTTTAGGTAAACAGATGGTAGAACTGAACAGAAGAGGCAGATTTGTAGTGAAAAGAGACAAGTACTGCACAAGTACTTAAGAAAATATTCCACTGTCTTGGGGAAAGTGTGAAATATGCAGATTCAATGACATGACAAAATAGTAGTGGTTAAATGAAGTGGTGGGAAGCCAGGAACGCACTGATCAGGAACCAATGTGAGGACAGAAGAGACAATAAAGAAGACAGATTCTAAACTCAAGTGTAATCTGAAAGCTCAGCAGAGACTGAAGGCAGAGAGAGAATGGTATTCCATGAGAGTAAAAAAATATTTTTTTAATGAACAAAACATTTCTCAGTGACAGCTACAAGCCAGTGGTATGGTAGTGTAATGAGACTGGGCATTTTTGGAATTTTAGAACAGGATTTTTGGCTCACATCTGGGCAAATTTATCTTTTTTAATACAATTATTCTTCTACAGAAATCTATTCAACTTGTACATGAAATACATGTGGTTCAGGGGGTTTTATGTGTTTTATTTTTCAAAATTTCCAGAGAAATTGTATAGATCCCTAAAAAAAGTGTGAAAATCTGTATGACATTATTCAAAAGGTGTGTTTTTTCCAGTTAATTCTTCAAGCTCATGAAAAAATTCAATATATGAGTAGGATGACTGTCTAGATGCTTTCTCTCAGCTTCTCACTGCAGTAAGCTTTTCTGTGTCATCATTCTTTCTGTGCAAATATGTGCAGCTGAATCCCCCAAGTTATTTTTGCCATGTTTAGCTTTCCTTTCATCTATTTAAACTTCTTGATCAATTTATTAGCTATTCCCAAAAAGGGTCCTGCCACAGCTCTGCAATTTTCTTTATTCCAACTAGCTCTGAAAAGCACTAATAATTTTCTCTTACTCTCTTTGTAAAATAGGAAGTTATAAGTCTCACATTATTTTTTGACTCCAAGAGATATTTAGAACATCCACGGGCAAAAATTATCACCAGCTCTGCTGCCATGTTTCCCCCTGACAGAACGCAGAGCTGTAACATCAGTAAATATTGCCTTTTTGCCTAACCTTTCACCCTGACCTCATATTGACTTAACAGAACCTTTACCTCTGTAAAGGATCAAGAGTTGGTCAGGTCCATAGGGGCAGCATATGTTTTCACAATGGTAAAGAATAGAACAATTCTCATTGCTCTAATATAATTCATTTTTAAAAAGCTTTGTGGTTTCTAATGACAGTTTCCCTATGCTGTAAAACTGAGCACTAAAAAACCCACAATACATATAAGATTTAAATGTTTGAAATGCACAGAACTAGAGGAAACCTGAATATTCAAACCAGAATAACTATGCTATAAATTACTCACACATAACCTTTCATTTCAACAGTGACCTCAGTCCCAATCAAGAATTTAGGGAAAAAAAAAACCAGCTCTGGAGACTTTTTTAAATGCATGCTTCATCAAGTTATCATAATTAAATCATCATTTTCATCAAGCAGTAAAATGTGACCAAAGTACCATGCAAAATTATTAATCACAGCACATATACATTTCAACTGCAAACAGTTTAAGATGCATTTATTAAAGTCTTCCTAAGATAATAATGAAATAAAATCATGTTAATGTTTTGTTATTGGAAGAGGAGATAGAGGTATTGTAAAAAGTTTATTATTAAAAATATGGAATCCCCAATCCTGAAAATTATTGGTATATATAAGGGGTTCTTTTTGATATATGTTTCTAGGATTGTTGCATCATCAACTAATAAACTGAAAAAGTTAAGTATGTTCTTTATAAGCCTATATACACTATACTTAAAGTTAACTCCAAAGACAACAAAAAATCATATCAAATTTAAGCCCTCTCTACTTTAAATTTCCACATTCTTAAAAAGATTTGGTTAATTTTTAGTAGAAATCAGAGGTATATTAATGCACAGAATCTCTATGTGTATGCATAGAATGCACCATGGGAAATAATTTTATTCAATTACATGAACATTTAACCTGTTATAGAAAATGAAACCATGTAACAGAGAATATAATTGAGATCACATTAAGACACATATTCTGCAACAAGGATGCAGTATGATAAGCAAAACTTATCAAAAACATCTAGTCAAAGATGTTTTGACAAGGAAAGAAATAGAAATTATAAAATTTCAAATTCATCACTCTAATCTTTGTATGCTTTTTGAAACAAAAAACCCATATGTTCTGCCAGAACACTGTACTCTGTGGATATTCTTCACTTTCCTTCATATCAGGTTCCACGGTTTTTATACTGATGCCATGAGTAGTGAGCAACCTTCTTATTTAGAAATTATGCCCTGCTGACTCAGCAATCAAGACCTGACAATTAGATCTACCTTTCTAATGAAAATCAAAAGGTGTCCTTCACTACCCCCACCAGAGCTTCTGGTAACTAAACTTCCCCTGAAATTCCTAGCTTAAACCCCTCTTTACCAGGTCAGCCCTCCTGCAGGCAAAGATGCTTTTGCCATGCTTAGTCAGGCGGATCCCATTTCTCCTGAGCAGATGTTGATCTTCAAATAGTGTTCCACGGTGATAGAAAACAAAATTCTGCTTCCAGCACCAGCTCTGCAATCAATTGTTAACACATTGAATCACTGCGCTGCTCCCTATACCCTTTGACCTCACCAGCAGAATTCTGGAGAACGCTGTCTTCAGTAGCCCCAACCATGATCCTCAGACCTCTGTAGTCACTTTCCGTACTCAGCAGGCTGCCACTAGCATTCCCACTTTTGCCCACACAGAAAACCAGGGGCTTTTAGTTGGAGGTTGGACAGGACTCAGCAGTGTCTCCACAACATCCCATAACACAGCCAGTGGCAAGCAGCAAACTTTTCTAGATAACAGGCCAGGCTAGCATATCCATATTATTTATCAGCGCATTTCTTGAGAGAATTTCCACTCAGGCCAAGATTTCCCCCCTTAAAATGCCCAAGCATAGTTCAGGCAGAACAGACACTTCCCAGGAAGCAGTAAAGACAAGGCCATGGTGCTTTTTGCCATCTGTGGGGCCAGGGAAGTTTAGCCATCTCAATCTGTGCTATGCCATGCTGTTCTTTCTGGGCTCAGCCTACGGGGACCTTGGTCCATTCTCTCTTCTAGAATAAAACAGGAAACTGAGGACTTGGAAAGATGGATCCCTCAGAGGAGAAGGTGCTTTTAGTGTTGTGAGAGTAGAGAAGGAGAAAATGCTAGTGTCAAATATAGAGAACCTAAGAAGAGATTGTAAGAGAAATCATCCAGTATGCATTTGATTTATAAATCTTGATACAATGACAGAAAGAAAGAAATTTCATATAAGACACAAGGTCTTTCTTGGAATTGAATGGGTCATATACTGAAAGAATTTGAACAGAGGTTGACTCTTTGTTAGTGGAGTGGTTTTAAAAAAATGAAAAACCTTTTCAAAGTCAAAGCATAAAAAAGGCAAACACAGCAGGATGAAGCAAAGGAAGAACAGTGTAAAGAGGTTGATAGAAATGAAGGTAAAACTCAAGTGTGCACTCAAGACAGAAATGAGCTAAATAAGAGATTAAATTTGAATTTATGGAGAATAATAAAAGTGAACATAAGCTCATTAACAGAAGATTATTAAAGTCCATCCAGTTTTCTGCATACAAATAAATATGTAATACAATGAGCCTAAGTAGAATTCTTTTAGAAGGTAACAATAAAAGTATATTAATGTCATGGGGTATAAATTGTCTTTAGCATAGACAGACAGTGTAACGATGCTTGAGCAATTAAGACAGAAAGGGAGAATTACACCTGTGATATATAGGTAGGTGGATGATTTTGCTAATATATCTGTTGTGCATTTTTAGAAGTGATGCAGTTGAAAAATGGCCATGTGAGCTGTATTCAGAGAGGAAAAACATGGACTCCTTAGGTAATCACAGGCTGTGATTTAATCCTGCCTTTCTTTTTCTTTTCCTTTTTTTAATTTTTGTTCAGACCCATGCACTAGTATTCCTACTAGTATTACTTTTCTTACTTGTCATTTCCAATTGAAGTTATCTCTTCTGATCCTTAAGGATAAGAAACCTTAGATATTGGTCAGGGCTATCAGTACATTCAGTTTGTTCTTGAAGTGCCCAGAGGTTGGCAAATTCACAAAAATTTCAAAAAAAAGGCTGGAACATACAGCTAATCCACTAGAATATCTCTCCCCTTGGAAATGGTTAAAAATTATTTAAGAAAACATTTGACATCAGCCAGTTAGCAACAATTCAGCATCAAGTATTTAAGCCACTTGCTTTCCAAGGGGAAAAGGAGAATTCAAGGTGATCTTTTTACACATGACCCGAGCATATATACACCTTAATCCGTTTTCCAATCTATTTTAAATACATTTATATGGTCTTTTTCCATCTCTCTTAATTTGATGTGTTTCTTTCAAAGCTGATGCATATCTCCTTGACAATAATAAAAACTAGTTAGATGCCTTCATTTGTCTGTGATTCAAGACTTTGGGCCTTTGAACATATCTGTGGCTTTGCTTGTGTTTCAGAGGAATTTTCAACATCCCTCACACAATACACTGCAGTTGGTTCATAGTTTTCATAACACTGCTCAGAATCAAAAAGATGAAAATTTAAAACATGCCATATACACAAAAAACATCCCTGCTGCAACTATTACTTATTTGTACTCATTATGGCAAGACATTGCAGACATGCAGCAGGATTTCACTGGAGTTTTACACTGCTTAAATACTAAAAGAAAAAGGGTTCTTTTAAGAATTCACATTTTAACACTTTTTTTTCTAACTTAAAATGGTTTAATTCAAGAAATGAGGACTGGAATACGGCTACTGTCTTGGAATATGAGAGGGGAGCAAGGAACAAAGGAAGCAAATAAATTCTGACTTGGAAGATTAAAGCAAGTTAGTCTGATATAACCATGAATGAATGCTGAAACTTGATCGTTTGG